>CAIGRO010267837.1:0-15162 GCA_903798355.1 Fraxinus baroniana
TTTGCTTAACTAGAGCTCTATAATAGAGATGGAAAAGTCCAAGCACCGTGTGATGAAGCTAATTAGTTTTGGCGCAACTTGAGCAACCATTTATTTTCCATGGCATGCTCAGTTACAACCAGATCATATGTTTGCTATGTTCCCCTTCCAATTAGTGGATAGTCTGTGGAAAATTTATTTACATACCTGATTTATGATGTAGTTTTCAAACAAACAGCAGGTGCAACTGAAAACATGTTGCGGGCTGATAATGGCATGTGATATCCATTATCTAAGCAAGAGTTCTCAACCATCATAAATCAATTTAATTCTTAAGTACTACAAAGGGTGACAACACCTGAAGGAAGAAAATAAGTTCAATGATGAATACCTCTGGCAGATATATGCGTAGATGGTTGAGCAAGGACTTCTAGCTTGCAATTTTGAGGCAAATGTCCGTGGGGTGGTATCACTGAGATTTGCCCCAGCAATATGATTTCCATGGTAGTAATTTCGGATCCCATTGTGACTCTCCACAGCTTCAAGCACGGGAACATTCTCCCTTGTTAACCAATCGAATTGATGGACACCTTTCACTTCAATTATAGCCGGAGAGATAGGATTTAAGGCAAACCACGAATGCATGCCTGCATATGTTTTCTTGTCTGTTATGACATGAAAAACAATATTTTCGGGCTTCACAGCTGATTGGACAGCAGATGTGACCACGACTGCAGCAGCAAGAATGTTGTCGGTGGCCAATACAAAGTGATGGTAGGAGTTGTCAGAAAGCAATGGCAGTAACTCTGGTGAAGGCAACTGTTTGCGTGCATGAGCATTGGAAGAATATTCATCGGTTAACCTCAGAGAAAGGCAGTGAATGCCCTTAGGAATTGCAGTAGCTGCAAAGTGCTTATTCATTAGCTCCGCAAACTTGGACTCCCTAATCTCCCTTTCAGATCTCTCTAACTGCCAGGCAAAATCAAGAAAACTCTTAAACAGAAGATTTGCTTACTAAACAAATTTTAACTTTGAAAACCCCAAAAGGATTTTGAGATTGTGCATTTAATATCGTGATTAAATTTGTCTCAATGAAGCAAGACAAATTAATTACATGGAGATAAACGTGCCTCTGCAAAACACACCAAGCTTTCTTTAACTCTACCTTTTGCTTCCAGTTATTATTTTCCCTTCCTCTTTCATTAGGGGGGAAGAAGGTGTTACTGAGTTTGGAGATAGAGTATAGATTGCATTCCGTGTAGAATATAGAAAAAGAGCAAAGACAATTCCTCAAAAGTCACAAGTCTAATAATGAATTTATTTTCTAGCTGAAACAAGCTGTCAAGCACAGATTGTGGTTTCTTAAACATTCAGCTAATAAGAGACATTGCATTTGCAATATTTCATATTCTATCCCACTGCAAAACTGCAAATAATGTTCTCTCCTCAATATCAAATCAATATTTCATAAACCTATAGCAGAAAGAGCTTACCAGACCCCAATTCTTCGCAGTTACCAGTAGTACAGATCTTGTGGAAATATTATTGGGCCACAGGAAAATCAACAGAGTGTGAGGAAGGATGGGGGAGTATACAGTTTACTTTATTAAATAGTAAAAGAACACGTTACTTTTTTACCTTTTTGAGGTGAGGAACAAGTTAATGGGTCTTCCATAAACGGCGAGCAATTTTTCCACACTGGGGCAACATGATTTCAAATTTGTAGTCAGATGTTAGATCATTGCCTATATATGATGATAACTGCTCCTTTTCCGATTTTAAAGTCCTTTATATCCAGTTTTTGACATACAAAAGATAAACAGTCTCATCAAATAAGTTTGTTCAGATATTATCTGGTATCCAAGATCATCTTTTGGCATGTTTAAAAACATTAAGAATATGTCAAGTCTCTTTTCCTTTTTTCCAATCTGTAAAGAATTGTGTCGATACATTAGTGCCACGGAAAAGTCAAAGTCAAACATATGGAGACTAACATGCTAATGTTTTTGGGCTTCTGGAGTGGAAAAAGTGAAATGAGGGAAAGAAGAAATCTAGTACAACTCAAAATTCAAATGAAAGCCTATAATTGCAAAAAGGTATGTGTCCATAAATAAGGCCATTCAAATGGCATGACAGAGAGAGCAAGAGAGAGTAACATTTTTCAGGTGATACGTACCATTCCTTTCAAGATCAGAGAAAACTCCTTGGTACTGTATTTGTTGTTTTTCATCTCAGTAACAAGTTGACTGAAAGACCCTGGGAGCTTCAAGCGATCGGGGACTTTCTCAGAGTTGACTTGATTGAGGATCTTAACGAAATCCTTAACCACCCTCTGCTACAGGAACAAATTGATAAATTACCAGCATCAAAATGTTAATTTAAATGAAGCTCAGACAAAAACAAATCAATACAAGCAAATACAAAAGAAAAATAAATATAAAATTTACCCCTGAATCATCAGTTCGACCAAGAAGCTTTGGCCCCAACCGTCTTCCTAGACAATCTG
Organism: Fraxinus baroniana; assembly: GCA_903798355.1. Taxonomy (NCBI): domain Eukaryota; kingdom Viridiplantae; phylum Streptophyta; class Magnoliopsida; order Lamiales; family Oleaceae; genus Fraxinus; species Fraxinus baroniana. The sequence continues at coordinate 2,486 of CAIGRO010267837.1, forward strand.
AGACATGGAAGAAATCAAAAACTGAAACACATAAGTTTTGTAAAACACACTAATAAAATATATCTTCATATATAAATGGAAAGCTAGCACCGAAACATTTAATTGAAAACGTGAATCATAAGACACGAGAAAAGACAATAATGTACATCACCAAAGAGTCAAAGTGCCGCATTAACAACTAGGACGCTAATACCTCTGATAGGATCCAAGGAAGGCAATAAGCTATCAAGGGTTCAATGTATATTGAGGAGAAGCTAAGGGCAAGTTTGAGATCAAATAGAGTAGATGAAGCCATGCAATCACTTGTTCAAGCTACGGAGTCCAAGAGGGTGAAGTTAACAAGCCAAAAATCAAGTTCTATGTTAGGCATAGAAGTGAAAACAAGTTGGAATGCATTTGAATCAAGAACTCAAAATTGGAGGTAAGACGGACTACTATGCGATTGCATAGCACAAACCTGAGTGTGGTCGCATGCCTTCATACCGAAATCACACTGAAGGCTAAAGAAAGGCCTATGCGACGCCTAGGCGACCGCAAAGTTCAAAACTGGGACACGATTTTCCAAATCTCCCTTAGACTTCTATTTTAGTTAAAACTCTTTTATGATATTTTTTTTTATATCTTTTAGGAGCAATTCCGTTTTTAACTAGATTTTATGAATTCCATATAAATAGGATTATTATTTTCATTGCTAAAACACACAATTTGAGAGATATTATTGCGAAGCATATTGCTTTCAACTCGTTTTTTATTGAATTAATTCCGAACTGATCAAGAATTAAATTCTTGTGGCATTCAACAATTTAATTAAGGTTCATAAGTTTTGTGATCACGGGGTCAAGATATTGTTAGCGATTGTCATAATTCTTTGGTTCAATAATTTATTGGGTTGTGTTTTTCAAACGTTGATTCTTGACTTTCTTGGGTTTGATCTAATCTTCGTGGGTTTCGCAGTTTCAATTGCTACGTGAGTTCGCATCGCCCACAAACTTATTCTCTTTTGGTGTTCCACATATTCACCCACATAACATGTGGCACGCCATAATTATAACAATGTCAAAACGGTGAGCTGATAATTGGAGTTCAAGATACACAGACAGACAGAAGAATACTGATATCTACCAAAAAGAGAGAAAAATAAATGGAGGAAGACTACTGTAAGAGGAAAAACCAAAAGAACAGTAACAAGCATAACGGAAGAAGTAAACATGTAGTTAAATAGCAGGTAAGATAAACAAGCAGGCACTTTGTTTAGAAAATATATACACACAAATTAAAAGATGCAGAGACGCCACTATATCAACCATAACAATGTCCGAAAGTTGCACTCAAATGTACAGTAGACCACCTCAAATATTTCAACAGCTTTGAGCTAGTATCAGATCATATACTTTGGGCTTGGTCATAAATTTGGTTTTGACATGCCAAGATAAAAGGCTTGTAAAAAAAAAAAAAATTAATACTAGCACAGGAGCACAAAGAGTGGTTGCAATAGCCAACAGCTAGAATAATATTCAATAAACTGCATTTCTAAAATAGAATCCATAAGCAAAATCAATTCACTTTTTAAATTCTCCAAAATCTTTTTGTATCAGCTGCTTGTCCGTAATCATTTAGATCCACCTACTGAAAAACTAGAGTAAATGAATCTCCGAAATAGTTGTATGCAACTTCAACAAATTTGTGAACAAATCAATCAATGACTACCCAGTTTACAGAAGCGGTTCCAACAACACAGTGCAACATCTTGACAAACAAAGCAAAAGAACCCTAATCTGTATAATAAATAAACAAGAAATACCAGTGAGATCTAAGTAACACAGATGACGGAATCAACCATAAAAAGTACAAAAGCGTTTATTAAAAATTAAGGGTAAAATGTGGTAAGTACCGAATGAAGAGCACTTGTTAACGCCTTCGAGGGTGACATGGGCAGTAAGAATGAAAACAAAAGGCAACAAAAATGCAAGAGTCAGAATGGTGTGGAAGAGTGTGCGATAAGAGATGTGGCGAGGTGCGACCTTGATCTTCATCAAATCCCCGCCACCTCCATTGCTATTTCCACAGTTGCTGCTTGATGATATCGTTATACTTCTCATGCTAGGTGAGAAGTGCAGCTGCATCTTCCTTCTCCGCCACCTCTTACAATACTATCCACTTCCCCACTCTTGCCCTCTCCTCAAATCAATAAAATTACCGTTTGCACCACTTCACCTCCAGCTACCTACAACACTAAAACCAATAATTTTCTTCCTCTTCAAAACTCGGTCCGGACAATTGTTTGTAAACAATGATGCAGTTTTGACCATCAGATCCGCCACCACAGCTATTCAAGAATCCAGTTTTTTTCCTCCCTTCAATATATTCCGCCGCATTGAATTCTATACGGCCCCACAATAAATCCCGCCCAATCGGCTAACCTAGGGTTTCCTTTTTTCAATTTAATTCTATCAAAGACATCTACGTATACACAAAATCGTTCAATCAATAAATGAACGTAAAGAAGGTAAAAGATTCAGACACTTTTCCAACTGGCAGATTTATACGTATATACGTATTCACCAAATTTCATGCCTTTACAGATTAATGGCTGATGATTGAATGCATCTTTCTGGATCGGGTGAGTGAATGGAGAATGTATATTTTGTGTCTCTTGTTCTCCCTTGAGTTAATGTCCGAATCTATTAAACGCTTATAAACAAAATTGAAAATATTAAGGAAATTTCGCAGTATTGGTCCTCACATATTCCTAAAATATCAAATTAGTCCTCAATCTTTATAAAATAAAAACTTAGTCCTCAATCTTTAATTACAATTGCATAATCAACCTCTAACGGCATAAATCATTCAAATCTATATTAAATGGCACATGAATCTCGTAAAAACATGACTCGCTTCATAATCATGAACACCAACACAAGTTGAAAATAAATTTAAACTTTACAAAGTTCAAAATATAAAGGCCACGTAACCATGAAATAGAAGAGATTTGACAACTATAGTGAAAGGTGTTATGATTATTTTGTTCTTTTTAAAATGTTGTAGGACTAACTTTTATACAAACAATAGATTGGGTACCAATAGTGCAACATTTTAAAAAATAGCATTACACTAATTATTACTAATAATATAACATTTTTTTGGTCAAAACCGTGTTATGCTACAAACAGAGAGGCTGGGATTAGGATTGGGGTTGACATGGAGAAGGTGAAACATATAAGTTGTTGACCTCTCGACTCAATTAAGGGTCTAACTTAATTTATTTAAAGATATTATGATTTAAGTAAATGATTCTAACACGTGTGCATATATAACTATCTTACTCAAAATTTTCCCATGGAACTCGGGTTAAGGGGTGAGGTTGGGGTTGACTTGGGTAACGTGAACCATTTAAGTAGTTTGACATCTCAACCGACTGAATATCTATCTTAATTTAATTTATGCAAAGATATTATGTTTTGAAGGAATAGTTCAAATACGTATCCATCGTATTTTCTCATGAGTAGGGTGATTTTGGAAGCTAAATTTAGTGGGTCCTACTTTTATTGGAATGGGGATAGGGGCTTGTTTGAGGTAGGTTTTTAACAAATAAAATTGATAAAATTTATGGATTCCATAAAATAAATAGGTAAAAAGGTGATAAAATGAAATTTGTGATTAAAAATTAAATTTGACCACTTTTTTAGACGTGGGAATCTGCAGTCGCTACCCTTAAGTGCACGCTGAGTAAACATCATTTCATGTGCAAGAACCCGCAAATCACACAAGAAAGATAAACTACATTAGTTAAGCTCGGTGCGACGGACTTGACCGATAAAGTATTGACAGGGGATTCGAATTCGTGATTTTCGATCTCCGCACCAACTCGGCCACCCCCAAAGGGGTTTGACCATTTTATTTAGCTTTATAGCATACAGTAGCTCAACCAAATCAACTCATTTTAGATTTAAACTTCAAAAATTGGGATTGGGAGTGTGATAATAATTTTCTTGGGGTTAGTGATACAATCCGTTTCAACTGAAAATTAGCCGTTATTAGTATATTAATAAATTTAAAATCTTCTTAGTGATATACCTAGTTAGGCTTTTTGGACAGGTGGGTCATAAAGGTAAGTTGAGCAAGCAATCTCAACAAGTGAATGTTCTATTTAGTTAAAAATTACTTGATTGAGATAAATATAAAGGCATAACTTTTAATGATAACAAACTCGTAAATTTTATGTCAAATGCTAACAAGCAGAAAAATATTATGGGAGTGATCATGTAATACACGAACATGCTTGAAATGAAATTGAGCTCGATGGACTAAGTTCAAGGTGAATTTCCAAACTTGAATATTTGCACGATTGCACCAATTGTATCACGAGTTGGTTAAGAACCCCATAGTCGACGAATTTGATCTCAGTAAACTCAAGCTCAGGTCTGTCATGACTGCAGCAGCTCCGCTGGCCCCAGAAATTCTTACAGAATTCGAGAAAAAAAAATTCAGGCGTTGAGGTACAAGAGGTAACGCACACTTTATGGTATTTACATCCTATGAGACCAGATACAAAATTTGCCAGAGAGTTCTTTGACTTCATTTACGATTCACTACCAGGCATATGGAATGACAGAGCACAGCTGCATTACACTAACGCATGTGAAATCCAAATAAAGGCCATGGAATTGCAAAGAGAAACTTAGTGGGATTCAAACTTCCAAATCTGGAAGTAAAGTTATCGATCCCATCTCCCCAAGAACAGCCCAGGTGAAATTTTTGTTAGAAGCCAGCATGTGATGAAAGGTATAAGCCAACCACTACAATGATTACTATTTCTTTTATTCTTTTTAGTGATCCCAACTCAAGGATTTATGCAAAAATTTCCAGGTACTATAAGAATGAGTATGAGACTACTCTTGACCATACACAAAGAAGGGTGGCTCCACACAGGTGACATTGGCTACATTGATGATGATGGAGAAATTTTTCTTGTGGATCGCATCAAAGAATTGATCAAATACAAAGGATTCCAGGTATCATAAAATGGCCAAATAACTCTGCCAATAAGCCATTCAAATCAGCGCAAAAATTGGTCTTTCGATCAAGCATTTGCAACCAAGACATATAAGCTTAGTTTTGTGTATAGAAACGTAGTCAAAAACCAAAAATCTGAGCAGGTTCTTACATATATTTGACAGGTTACTCCGGCTGAATTAGAGGCAATCCTTCTGTCTCACCATTCAGTTGAAGACAGGGCCATTGTAGGGTATTATCTATCACTAACTTCAATTCCCGGCTTACTATAAGAACTAATGTCACAGAAAAAGGACTAGTTTTGCAGGTTACCGGACAGAAGCAGGGGAAATACTCATACAAGCAGCATTCGTTGTTGTAAGCTCAAAAGCAAAAGAAAGCGAAGAGGATATTATGAACTTTGTTGCATCTAATGTTGGTACCTAGAAATGAATTTGAATACTGCAATTTGTGGACATTATCCCGAAATCACCTTCGAGAAAGATAATGAGAAGGCTTGTGAAGGAAAACATGGTGAAAACACAAAGGGTTCAAGAAATGTTATCTGATAATCTTGAATGACCCGTGACCGAATCACCGAAAGATGTGCCAGTTCAATAATGATGGAAAATATTACATTTATGAATGAATATGTTTTCTAGGTACTTTTAGGCGAAACTGTCGAAAATTTCACCACATTTCTTTTTTTCCTAGAGGCTCAAACTCATAACATTGATTTGAAAATTGGAAGATTCCAATATCGATATATATTTCAGGACAAACTATGCACAATAACATCATAGTAAAATCAGTAACTGAACAAAAAATAAATTATTACATGCAACAATTTTTAAACAAAAGAGACTGTAAACTACTCAAGATAAAAACAGGCACAATGAGGTGCGGAACTCAGTCTTTTTAGCCTTATTTTATTTTTAGGCAATATAATGTCTTGTTTAATAAGGTGAATTATACAGCACAGTCATGTTTAAGCTTGGTTTGAAGAATAACAAACTAGTGAATACCTTTGAAGTAAACTTTTAAGTTGGTTTGTAATATCAATGGATTTGTACAAGTATGTCAGCCCACTCGGGAAGCTCCATCTATTTCTCAGAACAAATTGCTCTCTTTTAGAGTTTTGGCTGGGAAATCTAAAAATTGCATAAAAGTACAACTAAAGCATTTGTTTTCATAAAAAGAAACGTGTGCGCGCGCACTAAGAGAGAGAGAGAGAGTAATGGCATGCTCTATTTCAGACGCTTGAACTACTTGAGGACTTTCCAAAATAAACTAGCTTTAACCATGAAACAAATAAGCAAAACGGGAATACACGTCAAAGTTATTGTATCAAAAGCAGGCATTAGTCAGTAATCCTTACGCTCAAATAAGCAAAAAAAATGCATTTCAACCTTTTTTGTGTCCTTAAATCTCATTCACTTGCTATGTTGCTAATATTTCTTCACTTTCTATAACTGGTTTTTCAAGTGTTAAATTTAAGCAAGTTATGTGGACATATACATCTGCCATTCTGCATTAATGATAAAAAAAAATGAGCTAATTTACTCTTGCATTTGATGTGCTCATAATGTATGATTTCATCAAACAAAATCAAAGAAAACCAAACTATGTACTAAGTGAATTTTGTTCTACAGCAAGCAAACTAGAAAGGGCTTGACCAAGAAAAGATTCTATAGCAAGAGAATACTAATACCAGTAGAAAAACCGGAAAGGGTTTGATGAAGAAAAATCATGCAAAGCAGGAGAATATCAGCAAGAGCACTGACCTTGTTTATCCTCAATCACTACAAATCTCTCGACCTTTCTAGAGTGTAAAGCATCATAAACCTGAAGAAGGAAACGAGTGCATTCCAAAACTAGAAACATGTACAGTTGAATGATCCAAAAGAGCAAAGAAACAATGTTTACAAATGAATTTCAGACAAAAATCTATTATTGCATTAAATTATTGAAGTGAAAAGGCAGTTCGTTTATATCATCTCATTCAACTAAGAATGTGGAAAACGATAAAATAAAAGTTCTAAAATCAAAAGGAAAATAAGTAATATACATTTGACTCGAAATGTTAGCCAACTATCCGCTTTTCATGTAGCACCAGCAACTGCGTGCTTCTTCACCATAGTAGCATGTTTTTGACCAGCAAGGTGATGGTTGAACACTGTCTCACTGTTGCAAACCACATTACAGTAAACACATGCACGCACAGCATCAGCCGCTGCACCTCCTTCTAGAACTTTTCTTCGTTTTGTCTCCAAATCTTCCGTTCGCTGCGCTGCCCTTTTCTGTGTTTTTTGTCCGCCGGTAGCTTTGTCTTTGTCCTGTTTCTCTTGTGGTCCAATTAACGGTGCAGATGCAGCAACAACTGTACTAGTTATTCTGTTTATTTTTTCCAAATTTTTCTTGTGCTTCTTTCCCAATTTATGTTGTTCAAGGACATCCTTACTGTTGCATTCAATCTTACAAACCTCACACCACGCAGATTGTACAACCTTCGTCTTCTTCAGGGTCCTTTTCCAATAATTATTTCTCTGAGACTGAACTTCTGGATTAGTCCAAAAGGTAGAACTGGTATTTGCAGGAACCGAATTTTGTGTATCACTGGAAGGTACCGTTACACCCTGCAGTGATGAAAGGAACTCATTATTTATTTTTGGGACAAGACGTGGTTGATACTCCCCCCACCCACCCGATAAAGGTATTGAATTATTATAAAATGGTATTAAAATGCAACAGCATACAAAGAGAGAAGAAATCTTGCTTGTGATTCCAACTATTGACAGTGAATACACAATTCGATCAGCAATATTGGATATATCCAGAAAAAGAAATAGATTTTTGTGCACTCGTGATTCTCGTGTAGCTGAGGCAACTGTTGAAACTAAAAGAATAACTGTATTGTGCACTGATTTACATGGTATCTAACAGTTGCCATATTTCACTAATAGACTGATTTGCCATTGTAACCTAAAGTTCCATCATTAAAATTGCTAAAAATAGCTCCCTTTATTCGATATATTCACGTTCTACAATTCCTTTCATTGGTTATGTGGTGTAATCAAACCTAGTTGTCAGTAAGCTCAAATCTGAAGAGAACGGAAAGAAGGATGACTTGTGAAAACCAACGGTAATTTCAAATACAATGGTGAAGCATTTGATCAGCAATGAGCAATCAATTGACAGATAACAAATGGTTGAAAACGCTAACTTTGATTAAGAACTCTGTCCAAATATGAAAAAAATACAATATATATTATAAATTATCTGCAATCAAAATCTCTATCTTCAAAAAAAAAAATTCCATATACATTATCTTCAAGAACTTAGGTGTTAATGTTCTAGAAATGCTTAATTAAGTAAAAACCCCAGATCTGGAGACATAAATGGCTCCAGAAGTGCAAATCCAGCAAAAAATTAACTACAGCAGACAACAAATCTCCAATTTCTTTATGCTCAAAGGAACAATATTTAGCAACAGGATAACTAACCAGTCGATGTGCCTACGAGTCTACATTCACATACATATAACCAAACGCAAAGTTATACACAGAGATCATACCGGTCTATATAACCTGAACAACATTAATCAAAATTCAGCAAAATGAATATTTAGGATCAATTCAACGCATCAAAAAATCGAATGAAAATAATAATTGAGAATAAAAATCCACATACAGTTGTACCAAGACTTGTCCCGAGTTGCCAGATAGCTGCCACCCAATTCTGCACGGCGGCGGCATTCAGGTCCGGATAATAAGGCACGGCAGTGTCAGCAGCGACCACAGACTGTCGTGGGTCAAAGCTGTGTGCTTGCTGCGAGTATGTGACCGTTGGAGTCACAGGTGTGGGCACATATGGGGGGTCAACCCCAGGAGGGTACGGCTGAACCAATGTACTACTTGTATCTACGCCGGTGTAAACGGGTAGTTTCAGGGGATCAGAATTAGGGTTAGGATTTGTGGAATAACCTGGGTAGGCATGGGTGAAATACGGGTCCGAATTCGGGTTAGGGTTTATGGGAGGAGGGTGTTGCATTTCAGTCCAACTGCTGAAAACGAAAATTCGTATAGGAGATGGAAGTGGTACTGGTGTTTTGCGAAGCGGATAGTTCTGTAATACTTGTTTGCGGTAGCTTAGAGTTTACTGAGTGTATTTAAGTCACGTTATTTTGAAACAATGTATTATGAAGTAGTAAATTGATGGAAAATATGTGATTGAAAAAGAAGGAATAATTATTGATGTGATGAAAAATATTATTTTATTGAAAAATGTGTGATTGAAAATGGAGTAAATTTAATCAACAATCACTGAACTTTCAAGTTGTTACCACTTACTGATTCAACTTTAACGTGTTATCGAACACTCACTCATCTTTCCTTATGGTTACCCATCCACCATTCACTCCCCTCCCGTCTCTTAAAATTGATAGAAAATTACACGTGACCGATGGTTTTCTTACGTGGCAAACACCTCACGTTAAATTGCCAATGTGTAATTAAACCCACGACTCTTCACCAAATAAATCACGCTTCTCCCCTATTATCTCGACCTGATTTCCCAAATTGAAACCCCCAAATTCCTAAAACCCAAGCCGCCCGCTCCCCAATTCTCATGACATCTCTGCTGTTGTTGTTGGCAGGTTAACCAGTGTGCCATGAAAAATTAAGGAGCGACTACGGAGGTGGCAGGTGGGACAGCGGCGGAGTGTGCGGCACTCTGACGGTGCCACAAGCCGACTATATTTGGTGCATTATTTTGATGTTTGGAGCCAAAGTGTTAAATGTTGATGGAAGATTGGAAGTAGATTGAGACTCTATGTACATACTTGAAGCCCCTTTTTGACACTGCCAATCTCTTGACAACTCCAACTATTGCAACAACAAACATGTTCTTCCATGAAGCATGGAAGATTTAGTTGGAATTGGCATGTGCACGGGCAAGTGATGACCCTGTGATCAGCAGCCTGACCAAGTTAATGCATGAGAACTTTGATAAATACTGGAGGAGTTGCTGCTTTGTCTTAGCAATGGCAGTAGTTGCGGCTTATGGATGAATTAGATGGAAAATCACTGGAGGAGGCATCAGGTGAAAATGAATTGGATGGTGATGAGATAACAGAGCAGACTGCTCCTTCCCACAGGACTGTTCCAGTTTAATAGTCTGGTTAAATTTGTAGTTTGAAATCCTTAAAAGAATAAATTGAATTGCCAGTTCCATTTTAGATACATTGTCTTACATTTCCTTGTGTTGGTTGTTGTATAGTTGGTTGTTTTGTTGGTGGAGGTAGAAGCAGAATGTCATACATTTCCCTGTCGTTGGATTATGTATGTGTAGTTGGTTGTTGTAACTTGGCCGAATGATCTTTGTACATAAATGTGATGCACCAGATTGAGAAGCTTCAATGTAATGCACCAGCCAAGGTGCATCATCTAAGCATCATACCAAGAATCAAGTGCTGATGCACCAGCACCAAAATGTAGGTGCATTAACATCTAGAAGCTTATCAAGAATCAACTGCATCAGATGGAACTCTGAGAATATGCTCTCATGTTATAGTAGAAGTACAAAAAAAAAAATCTGCTGCTACAAAACTCCATTATATGCAGTTAGTTCCAACATATTTGAACAGGTGCACAAGGACTATCTGTTAAAATCTGGAAGCCAATACACACCCAATTCAAATCTTCACCCACATAACTGCTGATCAAATAGATAATTCATTCATTCTCAAAATCATAAATATAAACCAGTAAACTGCTGGAATATAACCATTCATTCAAAATACATTCATCCATGATGGGTACACGACATTTCCAACACATTCTAAAGATAGTTCACTGTCAAACTTTTAAGATCAGACCCTAAACTACAGCTATTTGGAAGGACCATTGTTGTTAGATTGTGCATCACTCGTGACCCGAACACAGTCATTTGTTGAATTCTTGTTTGCTCTTCGAGTTGTCAGCACCGTCGAGAGTGTTGCACACTCCGCCACCGTCCCATCTGCCACCTCCGCAGCCGCTCCTCGATTTTTCATGGCACACTGGTTAACCTGCCAACAACAACAGCAGAGATGTCGTGAGAATGGGGAAGCAGACGGCTTGCGTTTTGGGAATTTGGGGGTTTCAATTTGGGAATTCAGGGTTTCAATTTATGAATTAAGGGTTTCAATTTGGGAATCCAGGTCGTAAGAATGGGGGATAAGCGTGATTTATTTAGTGAAGAGTCGTAGATTTAATTACACATTGGCAATTTAACGTGAGGCGTTTGCCACGTAAGAAAACCGTCAGCCACATGTAATTTTCTGTCAATCTTAAGAGATGGGAGTAAAGTGCGTGGTGGATAGGTAACCATAAGGAAAGATGAGCGAGTGATCGGTAACACGTTAAAGTTCAATGAGTAAGTGGTAACAACTTGAAAGTTCAGTTATTGTTGATTAAATTTACTCGTTGAAAATGAGTAGAAAAATGAAAATGAAAATTTTAACGTGTACCAAACAAACGTGGGCTAAGCTTTGTTTGGTACACATTAAGATTTTTATTCACATTTTTCTACTCAATTTTTTTTTTTTTAATCTAAACTTTGTCAAACAACCCCTTATTTTATTAAACAGAGTTTTTAATCCAAGTAGATAATCCCTTAAGAAGTATATCACAGAATTATAAGCAAAATAAAAATATGATAAATAAAAATAATCAATTCGGTAAGGATAAGCTGGCAAAATTAGGGCTGGACATTAGTCGGTTCGATTCAGTTCTGAAGAGAATCGAACCAACCCAAAGTTTTTGGGTATTTAATAAATGGAACTATCTGGTCCAAATATAATTATGGAACTGTTCGGGTTAGTTCGGTTCGGCTCTGTACCATAATTAATTTTTTTAACATTTACAACAACACTACATAAATACAACTAATGACATGTTCATTCGTAACTTTTACAAATTAACGTAGCCAAATTTTCTAATGTTTATACGACACTCAGNGAACCGTTCGGGTTCGGGTTCCGTTCCGTTCGGTTCCGTACCATAATTAAATTTTTTAACATTTACAGCAACACTATATAAATATAACTAATGACATTTCATTCGTAACTTTTACAAATTAACGTAGCCAAATTTTCTAATGTTTATACGACACTCAGAGATCTAATCAGTAGCTACCACCGCCGATAAAATGAAGGAGCTTCAAAATCGATTTGGGAATGAGGGTATAGGTTTTAAAATTATCAAATGATTTGAGTTTATACGGGAATGGACATCTTAAAAGCACTTCTAGAATAGAAAGTTCTTTTAAAGATTATTTTTTCAAATAGAAATAAAAGTAGCTTTCCCCAAAAATTCTCACGTGGACTAGTGGTTCACATAACTTATGGGCTTGACCCGGTTAGCCATTTCTTAAGCATTTGTGGCCATTGGATTATTTGGAGGGCTAGGATTGGTCATTGACTTTTGAAAATTGAAAGTGTGGCTTCTTGAATACGTTTTGTGCTCTCTCTCTCTTTCCTCAATATAGTGACCGTCCCTTTCTCTCTTTTTGGACAGAGAGTTGGCTTCTTCCTTGAGTTCTTTCTTCTTGCCTTCTTCATCTACCTCAAATTCGACTTTTGTAGCCTATTGTCTTGAGATTATTATGCAATACTTCAGCTTGAAATAGTAGTTGAGTAAGGGCTG
>CAIGRO010267868.1:0-11209 GCA_903798355.1 Fraxinus baroniana
GGCAATTGGAAAAAATTCTACACACGATGGTAAAAAATTTGGTTAATTTTATCGACAATTCCATGCAAAACAAAGTCAAACGAATGTTATTCGGTATGGTAATTTTTTTTAAATTTTTCATTTTTTGGCAATTGGAACAAATTCTAGAATCAGCGGTAGAAAAAATTATCACTTTATTGGACAATTTCCATAAAAAAACAAAGTCAAATGTACACCAAACTTTCAAAATTTTCCAGATGGAAAATTATACCAATCAAACAATTAATTACAATTCCCAGTAAAACAATTTTTAGGCAATCAAACGGACCCTTAGTAGCTAAAAGAATCTTATTTTTATGAATTTCTGGTCAACTAATGGTGATTTTGATGGAATCCATCTATTTGGACTTGAGGTGTGCTAACAAATCCTTAAGAATATGTTTGACATGGTAAACATGAATTAAATCCCTGATTTGATTTCAAGATTGTATAGTTGTAAATAGATTGATTCCTTTCCTAATTTAATTGCTTAAAATCTGGCCATTGGGGTCTATTATCACACGGGAAAGATTTTGTATAGAATTAGTTTCCTCAATCAGTGGTCATTGTACTCTATAAATTGTAAACTTATATTAGAGTGCGTTTGATTGGCATGAAAAATATATCCTAAAAAAAATATTTTCCTTGTTTTGAGGAAAACAAAAACGTACTCCCCCAAAGAAAATGTTTTTCTTAAAAACAAGGAAAATTAGGCATATTTTTAGAAGTTGGAAAATATTTTCCATGAAAAAATAGCAATCGAACACTTCAAAGTAGAAATTTGGGTGGAAAACTAACATTTTCCATGGAAAATAAATGCAATCAAACATGCCCAAAGAAATACAAGTCAGAAATCATATTCTTATTCATCTATATGGTATCAGAGCTTAAAAATTTCTCCTAAGACGATCCTGTAGTTTTTTCTTCTCTGACTTTGGTGTAGTACCGGCCTTCATTGCCATTTTTTTGGGCTATATTGTCCCTCTCTGTACTTGAAAGATAAACCAGAATGTCTATTACTTCCGAAGCCTCAAATCCAACTCACATTGTCAATCAATCTAACCAGACATCACTCAACGAACTTCAGGTTATTCAGTCATCCTATCGTCTGAATGGAAAAAAACTAAATCTAATCTCAAGTGGTTCGAACAAAATTGAAAGGGAAAGGGAAGCGACATTACTTCCGGAGCCTCAAATCCAACTCACATTGTCAATCAATCTAACCAGACATCACTCAACGTTATTCAATCATCCTATCGTCTGAATGGAAAAAACTAAATCTAATCTCAAGTGGTTCGAACAAAATTGAAAGGGAAAGGGAAAGGGAAAGGGAAAGGGAAGCTCAGCCATTGATTGGCCCTGTACCCAGCAAAAAGGATCCAAAGTTTGAAGCTTGGGATGTGGAGGATTCTTTAATTATGTCATGGCTTTGGGACTCGATGGAACTTGAAATAAGTGGAAATTGTATGTTTTTGACCCCTGCTAAAGATATATGGGATACTGTGAAGCAAACGTATTCCAAGGTTAAAGATGTAGCCTTGGTTTTTGAAATTAAAACCAAGATTTATTCCACTAAACAAGGTACAATGTTGGTTACTGAATATTATAATACCTTGAATGGTTTATGGCTTGAACTTGATTACTATCAAAATCTCAAGATGAAGTGTTGTGATGATGTTGTAATGATGATGAAATTTGTCAAAGGAGAATTATGATATGAATTCTTGGCTGGACTTAACATGGAATTCGATCAAGTTCGAGTGCAAGTACTTGGAAAGGAAGAGGTGATTTCCTTGAGTGAAGTGTTCTTCGTTATTCAAGCTAACAAGGGAAGCACTGTGATGCTTGTGATAGACCCGAAATCAACGTGACATACCAGAGACGCAAAAAATGAGCAAGGGCAGTCAGGGAGATTGGTGAAAGAGTTAGCACATGCATAGTTACAGAATTAGTTGAGAGGACAACCATAATAAATAGGGGAATCCATCATATCAGAAGCAGTCAGAAATTGATAGTCATTTTGGAGAGAATTGGCCTCTCGAATGCCAAATATGGCAATTATCTCCGAACAATTCGTCTTCATGAGATCGAAGTGGGAAGGAAACAGAGAGAAAACGGGTAAGGACCAAGATGGAATGAAAGAATCAGAATACGAACTCTGAGATTTCACCTGGGCATGAGACGGGTAGAAGTCAGAGGGAGGAGATTAGAGATGCTAGTGTTCACGGGGAAAAATCCATATGAATGGATTTTCAGGGCATAATGCTACTTCCTTGTGAATCAGTTGACGGAGAGCGAGAAGTTAAAGACAGCTGCCTTGTGTTTTGAAGAAAGGACTTTAGCATGGTAACAATGGGAGCAGAAGAGGATGGGGTGCGAAACTGGGAGGAGCTCAAATTATTGATGAGGGCATGATTCAAACCGTCCTTGGAAGGAACAATGGAGGAGCGATTTCTAGCTCTCCGACAAGAAGGATCGGTGATGGAGTATAGGGTCACGTTTGAGACCTTAGTGGCCCCAATCGGAAACATTTCTGAGGCTATATTAGAGGGCCATTTCATAAACAGGTTGAGCTTAGAAATTAGGGCCGAGATTCGAGTAATACAGCCCAAAGGATTAGATCAAATTATGGAATTAGCCCAACGAATTGAAGAAAGGAATCAGGCCCTACAAGCCCATGTTACTAGATTAGGCCCAACTAGAAGTAAGTTTACTTCCAGCCCCAACAGCTATTCATCCTTCTCACGGCATAACACAGTCACTATCCAGAATCCTAGCCCTAAAATTCAAAGTTCACGTTCCCCAGCAGCTGTCGGAAACCCCAGCCCATTCTTTACGAAACTTAGCGAAGCTGAGCTAAGAACAAAGAAGGATAAAGGTTTGTGTTTTTGCTGTGGAGAAAAATACTCCATCGAGCATAAGTGCAAAAATAAGGAATTGCAAATGATGCTGATTTACGATGAAGAACAACATGAACAGTGGGAATGGAAGATTCAGTGGAGGAAATGGCAGAAAAGGAGAAGCCGAGTACTGGGGAGATGGTGGAATTATCGATAAATTCGGTGGTAGGGTTCACTCCACCTCAAACCATGAAATTGAAAGGGAAAATTTTGGGGGAAGAAGTGGTATTAATCGATTGTGGAGCCAAACATAACTTCGTATCTGTAGATCTGGTGCAAAAGTTTGGATTGCCGAGAAAACGTAGAGGTATTCGAGGATTTTCTCCCACTGGACCTAGGCAGCTCAGATGNGATTGTGGAGCCAAACATAACTTCGTATCTGTAGATCTGGTGCAAAAGTTTGGATTGCCGAGAAAACGTAGAGGTATTCGAGGATTTTCTCCCACTGGACCTAGGCAGCTCAGATGTGATTCTGGGAATGAAGTGGTTGTCAACGTTGGGCCAAACAAAGGTGGACTGGAAAGCACTCACGATGAAATTTCAGATGGGAGAAACGGCTATTACACTACGTAGGGATCCAAGCCTTAGCAAGACTATGGTCACTTTGAAGACGGTGAAGGTTTTTAGAGATGTAGGGGAGGGTGTGCTTCTAGAACTGGGAAGTTTGGGGGATAGAGTTTGGGAAGGTACAAGAAAAAATACCTCCAAAGATCATAGAGGTTTTCAGAGAATATGAGGGGGTGTTCGCAAAGACTGAATGGCTGCAACCGTAAAGAGACAAGGATCATGCCATCCATTTGCATCTTGGAACCGTACCTATTAGTGTAAGGCCATACCGATACCCGCATACTCAAAAAAATGAGAGAGAGAAATTGGTCCGGGAAATGTTAGCAGCGGGAATCATCATGACCAGTTCTAGCCCTTTCTCTAGTCCGGTCTTGTTAGTTAAGAAGAAGGATGGATGGTGGCGTTTTTGTGTTGATTACAGAACGGTAAACAAGGTTACGATACCAGATAAGTTTCCCATTTCGATGATCGATGAATTACTGGATGAATTAGATTGAGCGACCATATTTTCTAAATTGGATTTGAAGGCGGGATATAATCGAATTCGGGTCAAATTTGAAGATATTCCAAAAACGGCTTTTAGAACACGCGAAGGACACTATGAATTTTTTGTGATGCCCTTTGGGCTAACTAACGCCCCTGCCACGTTTCAGTCCTTATTAATGGGGTGTTTAAGGAGCAGTTGCAACGATTTGTACTAGTATTCTTTGATGATATCTTGGTTTCCAGTCCGAATCAAGAGGATCATGTGAAGCATCTAAGGGAAGTCTTGCAATTGCTTACATACCATCAGTTGTATGCTAATTGCAAGAAGTGTAGCTTCGATCAGCCGGAAGTGGAATGCTTGGGGCATTGTATTTCAGACAGATGCGTAGCTGCAGACCAGACAAAAATTCAAGTCATGATCAACGGCCTAGCCCCAGTTCCTTGCAAGAGATGAGGGGGTTCTTGGGGCTTACGAGGTACTACCGTCATTTTGTGAAGGATTACAGGATGTTGGCATGGATTTTAACAAAACGATTGCGCAAGGGTAATTTTTTCTGGGACGAAGAAGCTGAGCTAGCATTCAGACAATTAAAGACCGCCATGACATCAGTGCCAGTACTGGTCCTTCCTGACTTCAGTCGTCCCTTCATAGTAGAGACAGATGCATCTAGTTTTGGATTGGGAGCGGTGTTAATGCAAGACCAACATCCAATTGCCTACTTTAGTCGTGTACTCAATCCGAAGGGAAAGACAAAATCAGCTTATGAAAGGGAATTGATGGCAATTGTCTTTGCAGTACAGAAATGGAGACATTACCTGCTCGGCCACAAATTCTATGTTCGAACAGATTAAAAAAGTTTGAAATTTTTATTGGAGCAGAGGGAAGTAAACCCGGAGTATCAAAAATGGTTACTAAAATTATTGGGGTATAAATTCGAAGTGCAATATCGTTCGGGAAGCGAAAACAAAGCTGCTGTTTCTCTCTCCCGAATCTGCTCTTCCTCCGAGTTATTGGCAATATCGATTCCTGCAGCGGTGCAGCTGGATACACTAGCGGAAGAGGTCCGTATGAACTCCCAACTACAAGCTATTATTAAGGAGCTCATATAAAATTCCCAGAGTAGGCCCGATTATACCATGGTGAATGGCCAGCTGCTGTTCAAAGGGCTCTTCTCTCGAGGGATTCCTCATTGATTCCATTGATGTTACGGGAAGGACACAACAGTAACCTGGGGGCACACTCAGGGTTTCTGAAAACATACAGGCGTATTGCCGCCAATGTCTACTTTGGAGAAATGAAGGCAAATATCCAAAGCTATGTGAACCAATGTGCAGTCTGTAAACAGAACAAGTATATGGCACTATCACCAGGGGGTTTATTGCAGTCCCTTCCTATTCCGAATCAAGTTTGGGAGGATGTAGCAATGGATTTCATCGAAGGTCTACCGAAATCGAGAACTATGGACACCATTTTAGTAGTGGTCGACCGGTTAAGAAGTATGGACACTTCATCGGACTCAAACATCCCTTCACAGCAGCGTGGCTGGAATTTTTGTGAAAGAAGTGGTGCGACTACACGGGGTACCCCACTCCATAGTATCGGACACAGATAAGGTGTTTGTAAGCCATTTTGGGAGGAGTTATTTCGCTTACAAGGAACGAAGCTCAACCGCAGTACGGCTTATCATCCACAAACCGACGGACAGACGGAGGTCCTAAATCGCACCCTAGAAACATACCTACATTGTTTTGCTTCTGCACGACCCAAATCATGGTTCATCTGGCTGCCTTGGGCCGAGTTGTGGTATAACACTTAATTTCACATAGCTAGCAATACTACTCCCTTCCAGATTGTTTATGGCAGAAACCCCCGGATCTGCTGAGATTTGAAAAAGGGCCCACCCCAATTTCGACAATTGAGCAACTACTAGAACGGGATCAGATTTTAGATGAATTAAAAGCACAGCTACTGCGGGCTCAGGCCAAGATGAAGAGCACAACTGATTCTAAAAGGAGGAACTGTGCAATTCACTGTGGGAGATTGGTATACTTAAAGATCAAACCTTATCGCCGAAAATTGTTAGCGGTGCGACCTAATGAGAAACTAGCACCACGGTTTTATAGTCCATTCACAGTGGGGCAGAGAATAGGACAGGTTGCTTATAAGCTAATTCTTCCTACAACATGTCACATTCATCCTGTATTTCATATATCTCAGCTACGAAAGGCAGAAGGGGCAGTGCAGGCAGTGAAGGAAGTACCCAGGCAATTGAACGAGAATCTGGAAATGTTGGCAGAACCAGAAGTACTACTTGGGGTGGGACCAGGTTTGGAAGACAACATTTGAGGCATGGACGTTTTAATACAATGGAAAGGCTTGCCACCACTTGAAGTCACTTGGGAGTCCTATGACATGATAGAGCAATAGTTTCCTTCCTTCCACCTTGAGGACAAGGTGGGTCTCATGGGGGGAAGTAATGATAGACTCGAAATCAACGTGATATACCAGAGATGCAAAAAATGAACAAGGGTAGTCAGGGAAATTGGTGAACGAGTTAGCACATGCACAGTTACAGAATTAGTTGAGAGGAAAACCAGAATAAATAGGGGAATCCATCAGATCAGAAGCTGTCAGAAATTGATAGTCATTTTGGAGAGAATTGGCCTCTCGAATGCCAAATACCTCGTTTCTTTTTCTCATTGATGTACTACAGAATTTCTCAATTTGAGTGCAATTATAATTCAGTTCATACAATTCCAGTTTTATTCGTCTTTTCTTGTGTTTTCACCGTTTAATTTCTGCTTTTACTGGTTGAGGGACACTATACTTGTTCAGGTATCTATCAGCTTGATTCTCCACCCGTTGAAGCAGCTGTCCGGTTGCAACAAAGAAGCCATCTTCAAATAGCTTTGGAGCCTGTTTGATAGAGATTAGAATCGGATTAAAATTGAAAAACTAGCCGTTATCGTTGACTTTTATTAAACGGATGAGAACCAATAACGGCTATATTTTCAATTTTAATTGGATTTTAATTGTCACCAAACAAACTCTTGGTGTCCCAAAACAAAATCATGAAAGTAGAGAACCACCAGAAAATAAAGATGACTGTTAGTGTGAGTTTTGCAAGAGGCGATGACATAGTAAGGTAAACACGTTGGAAACTGAATGGAAAGCCATCATCATTTGGTAGAAATAACAAGCAGCAGCAATATATCCCACGCAACTGAGCAAAAATAGTGGTTAAATATGAAGATTCCACCAATGAACTAGAGATAAGTACACTAAATAACTAGGAGATTGAGAAGCTTCTAAGTCTTCTTACATCAATAGAAAAATCGAGTAGTTTATGTTCATTTGCGCACTCAGCTAACTATAATTTATCCAACGCTCTTAGTGTATCAAAGGACTATGAAACACATGATATGTGGGTTGTTGTGCTACTGATCACATGACCAACTCATCACATCACATCACTTCACTACATATACCTCATGTCCTAGAAATCAAAAAATAAAAGTTGCAGATGGTACATTGGCATCCATTGCAGGAAAATGAACCATTCATGTCACCTCCTCTCTTACTAAAATCTGTACTTCATGAGACTAAACTTTCTATTAATTTGTTGTCTATTCATAAACTCACAAAAGATCGAAACTATAAAGTCTGCAAAAGTTAAATGATCCGTGTCTTTTAGGAAATGGTTACGGGGAAGATGATTAGGCTTGCTAAGAAGAGGGAAGTACTTTATTCTTGGATACCAATTGTGGTGGAAATGGAGATCAATTACCTCTATCTCATTTATCTGATAAGCTTTCACCAAATAAACTTCCTTCAGCATTTTCGAATTTTAGGACATCCATCATTTTTAGTTTTAAAAATTATGTTTCCTGCTTTATTCAAGGGTGTGGATGAAAAATCTCTTCGATGTGAGGTATGTCAGTTTGCCAAACATCATCATGTTTCATATCCTTTGAGTTTTAATAAATCTATATATTCATTTTCATTGATTCATACTGACGTGTGAGAACCCTTTAAGATTTCAAATATTATCGGAGCTTGTTGGTTTATCTCTTTTATCGATGATTGTACTCGTTTTACTTGGTTATTTCTCATGAAAAAAAATCTAATATTAGTACAATTTTTCCCAAATTCCTGAAACTGATTCAAAACTAATTTGATGCCCCCCGTCAAAATTATCTGGTTAAACAACGGGAAAGAATATTATAATCATTTGGTGACACACTTTTTCCAGAAAAGGCATAATACACCAGTCATCTTGAACAAATACACCTCAAGAAAATGGGGTTGTCGAGCGAAAAAATAGTCACCTTCTTGAAACAACACGAACCCTACTGTTTGAAAAATGAGTGCCTAAACATTATGGGAGGGACGTAGTGTTAACTGCAGCTCATCTTCTAAACAGGCTACCTTCAAGAGTGTTGGGAAATAAAACTGCAGTTAGTGATCTCACACAATTCTATCCAAAGTTCAATAAATCTAATTAGTTACCACCTAAAATATTTGGTTGCGTCTTTCATGTTCAAATTCATACGCAATATTGTGGTAAATTAGATCCTAGAGCTCTTAAATGTGTCTTTCTTGGGTATTCTCCAACACAAAAGGGTTCAAGTGCTATCATCCAAAATAAAAAAAAGTGTAAAGATATCACCTTTGCTGAAAATCAATCTTTTTTTAGGGATCTTATTTCTAGGGGAAGAGTTTAAGAGAAGATAAAACTAGTCTTTGTTTTCCTGAAACTGACCTTGCAAACTCTAACATCCAAGAAAAACTAGAAACTACCCTTGCATATTTAGATACTACAATCACTACTTTACCAAATCTTGATCCACTTTCTCCTAAACCTACTGATAATGAGATAACAGGGAAAGATGGTCCAGCTTTGCCATTACAGGTCTATTCAAGAAGGAGAGTTGAGCATAAACATGTGCTAGCTCAGGAGTCTAGTCCTATAACAGGTAATGAAACTCTTCTAAGCTCTCTTTCACCAAAATATCTCCCTATCACTGAGTTAACAGACCTTGATATTCCAATTTCCATAAGAAAAGGCATGCGAAAATGCACACAACGCCCCTAGCAAACTTTATTTCCTTTAATAAACTCTCATATTCACATAGAGCATTTCTTACAAAATTACACCATTAAAATTCCGCAAACAGTTTAAGAGGCACTAAAGAGTCAAGAATGGAAAAAAAGCTATGAGAGGAGAAATGATGGCACTGAATAAAAATGAGACCTGGGATGTTGCTGAGATGCCAAAAGGAAAAAGACGAGTGGGATGCAAATGGGTGTATACTGTAAAATATAATGCTGATGGTACTTTGGAGAGAGATAAAACGAGACTTCTAGCAAAGGGGTATACTCAAACGTATGGGGTAGGCTATCAAGAAACATTTGCTTCGATTGCAAAAATGAATACTATTAGAGTTTTGTTATCCTTAACAACTAATATTCAATGGTCCTTGTAGCAATTTGACATAAAAAATACATTTTTTCATGGTGGAGGAAGAAATTTATATGGAGGCACCTCCTAGCTTTACTACGGGTTTTGCAGATAATAGTGTACGTAGGTCAAAGAAAGCTCTATATGGATTGAAGCAATCTCCTAAAGCATAGTTTGGAAGATTTACCAGTGCAATGAAACAAATGGTGTTCAAGAACTCACAAGGCAATCATACACTCTTCATAAAAAATTACAAAGCGCTAATATCACTATCGTGATTGTTTATGTTGATGACAATCAACATGGAATGATCTTGAAGAAATTAAGAAGCTTAGAAAGCAACTGGCACAAGAATTTGAAATAAAAGAACTAGGAAAATTGAAATACTTCTTGGGATTGAAGTGGCATACTTGAAAAATGGCATATTTATTTCCCAACAAAAAACATATTCTTGATCTGCTACAGGAGACATGAATGCTAGGTTGTAAGCCTTCTAAAACTCCCATTGAACATAATCACAAGCTAGGAGAAGCTATGGAGGACACAATGGTAGACAAGGGGAGATACCGAAAATTAGTTGGAAAACTCATTTATTTGTCTCATACTAGGCCAGCTGTAAGTGTGATAAGTCTGTTCATGCATTCTCCAAAGGAAGTGTCACTTAGAAGCTGCTCATCGAATCTTACAATACTTGAAGTCTACACCAATAAAAAGTGTTATCTTCAAACATAACCGAGAGTTGAGTATAAAAGCCTACACGGATGCGGTTTGGACAGGTTCAATAGTTGATTGCATGTCAACATCTGGGAATTGTATCTTCTTAGGAGGAAATCCGTTCACATTGTCAATCAAGTGCTGAGGCAGAATTTCAGAGCTACGGCACACGAAATTTGTGAGCTTCTATGACTCAAAATTATCATAGAAGACTTTGGAATCAAGTGGGTTGGAAGTACAAAGTTGTACTATGATAACAAGTCTGCAATTAATATAACTCACAATCCGGTACAACATGATTGTACTAAATTGTGGTCTAATCTGTACTCCCTATGTCCCAACAGATCGACAATTTGCAAACATTCTTACAAAGGGATTGTCAAGCCACTATTCCAACGAATTACAAACAAGTTGGGCGTGGACAACATTTGCTCGCTAGATTGAGGGGGAGTGTTAACAAATCCTCAAGAATATGTGTGACATGGAAAAAAGGAATTAAATCCCTAATTTGATTTCAAGATTGTATAGTTGTAAATAGATTGATTCCTCTCCTAATTTAATTGCTAAACATCTGGCAATTAGGGTCTATTAACATAGGAGAGATTTTTGCATATTTCTTTGTATAGAATTAGTTTTCTAAATTAGTGGCCTTTATACTTTATAAATTGTAAACTTTTATTAGAGAAATACAACTCAGAAATCATACTCTTATTCATCTATAAGCTGCACACATTTGAAAGGTTTAGGCTACAATTGCAACAAATGAAAGGTTGAGGAAAGTCTGCAACCTTTTGAAAAGTTTTGGGATCGCAGCTGCAATTACCCCTTTTTGATAATCCCATATAATTTTCCATTAAGTTTCATACTTGAAACTCTTAACTAAGTTTTAGTAACACTCGGGAACTTGAGGCCCAGGGCGTCACGAAGATGACGCATATTAAGGCAGGGACTGAAACCAAATTCTTGTTTTTATTCATTCATACAAGAAGATAGCACTCAAAACACTTCAATTCAAGCAACAAATTGAGGTAAAACATGTGATCATATAAGTGATAAAAACAT
>CAIGRO010267870.1:0-15434 GCA_903798355.1 Fraxinus baroniana
AAATCACTCGGCTGATATGGTGAAAAATTTTGGTGAAAGGTTCCTTGTTTTCTCTCAGAACATTGTCGTTTTGCATCTTCTTCAAAGATTAGATGAAGCTCCGATACTACTGATGGAATATTAACAACAAAGAGTAAGAATACTTAACTTGTTCATTACATACCAAGGACATACACGGATGGAACATATATAGCCACAATCATGGATTACAAAAGTATTTTTCAACAACTATCTTCACCTACTACCACTAACCTTACATGACAGCTTGCAGGGCCTTACTTTGCTTTAGTTATAATATATAACTTAGGCTTGAAATAAGTACAAAAAAAATACAAGACTTTGGTAAAGCAAAAGTGTTAACCAATGTCAATAGTATCCAAGGGTTTTCTGAAGCTATGAACATTGTAGAAACTCCTTGTGCACACAGGTTTCACAGAGATTGCTTATTTCAATGGCTATTGATTAAAATCTCCTGCCCAATGTGTCGATCAGGGTGTGTCACACGGGTATAATTCTATCTCTATGCCTATTTTTCATATGTATTAGGGTATATATAATTGATTTAATTGAATATGAAAGGTTCTGAGATTTTTTAACATCTCATATAAATGTAATTTTAGGTATGGGGTCAATCATACACTGAGATAAAGACACAAAAATCAAGACACAAAAATCAGAAACAATATAATATTTTTTTTGCACTTCACCACCTTCATGTCATGGATTTCACATAGAATCAAACTTTCGATTGATCCCGGTACTTGGCATATCCTATGGATGAAGACATGGTTGAATGTTGAATTAACTTGGAGACATAATAGTGGAATAGAATATGGTACAAAAATAAATTATTTGAAAGTTATTCAATTAGTCCAATACCTAGACCTTGAACTTGATTGGAAAAATATTTATCATCGCATGATTTAAGTTCGTCTCTTGTAATTGTTTTTTTTTTTTTTTTTTTCTGGCCCAAGATAGAATTTTGTTATATCCCATAGAGAAACTGTTTCCTCATTCGTAAGCAAATAGAAATTTAATTAGTTATTAATTAGGTAATTATGATAAATAAGAATTTTCGGTTCATATTTGTCATAAAAAAATGTTAAATTAAAACAATCTTAAAATTAAATTTAAGAAAAAAGTCAAACTTACCAAACTGTGGTTCATAAATTCCAATCTAAAGAGAGAAAACCCTTGCTAAAACCCGATTAATTCAAAAATAGTTTTTAGATCCACGAATCATCGAAATCGTTACTAAAAATTTTGAAGTAGACTTCAAGCCAAGCCAGTTTTCTTTTGGCATTCCAAATCCACAAACCTTAAAAGTCTCCATCTCCATGTTGGGAGAGAGAGAAGGCAGAAGGCCATTGTATAAGCCACATAAATTGTTTCAATAAATATAGTAATTATGCGAAAAGGTACGGATGATTAAGAAACCATGCACCTAATTTTCTTCTATCACAGAAAAAGGACATAGCTTTAGTTGCTTATCTAATCAATTGTCAGTACCCCATTTTGGGAGAAAAGAAAACTATGTCTAGTTCAAGAAATCACACTGCAATCCAACATGTATGCGGACTAGAAGCATTTTAAAGTTAAAATCTAGCGATCATTCGAAAGCATTTTAAAGTTTAGTGAATGAATCGTGACAGAAATATAAATTCATCGACTAATGAAACATTGACTATTCAAAGATTCGGTGCTTTGATGATCAGCGTCTATCACATTTTTTCCCTTTCTCATATTCTATTTGTCATAGTCAAGCATGGGTCAAGCAAGGAGATTATTTCATATTGTATTCGTCAATATGTTGTTCTTTTATACAACTTTGATGTGGAAAATATGATCGTTCTCCATTGCTGTATGGATAACTTCAAGAATGCTTATGTTATATAACAAATATTACTAATACTGTAAATCAACAATAATATAATAAATTTAATTGAAGAAAATATATGTTTACGAAAGCTGAGTGAATTATCAGAGTTAGTGCAGAACAAAACAAAATTTTCCCCACATGTCGTGCTGTATCTTCCAAATGTTGGTAAACCTTTTGCCTTTGCCTTACATAATATCAATAAATATTAGAATTATAATTGGATAAGAGTTGTAACTAATTTGAGTTTAATAACACGAAATAATAATAATAATAATAATAATAATAATAATAATAATAATAATAATAATAATAATAATAACATTCAAGCAACATCTATATCAAATTAAATAACATATATTCAGTTTGTCATTATGCAATTTGAATACAATAATTTTATGGGTTGAAATAAAAGATTATTTTGTAAATTCTTTTGGCTAGAATTTGATGATTTTCTTTGAAAAAATTCACCCTTTATTCTTATTGAATTGACTAGAAACTTGTGTTGATAACTTATTATAAGGTAAATAGAAAAGAGAAGAGAAGAGAGTGCAGAGAATCAATATATTCGAGTATATTTTATTGAGAACCAATGTGCCATATTTATAGATTATAATTAAAATTGTGGGAATATATATAATAATCATTCATAAAAGTATTTAATTTACAAGCAAGTCTTTCATTCACTTTTAAGACTACTATCCTACCCAATTCCCATTTCTAGCATTATCCCACCGAACTCCCATTTCTTCTATAATAAATGTTGACCACAAAAATTGTACCGATGACGTGACCAACGGATACCAAAGATTTTAACGTCCTCTCCGAGTTTGGTCTCAATTCGGATTGAGCCAATCGTTGATTTGTATTGGCAAATCAATAAAATAACACTTCTTAGCTTAATGACAATTGTTATGTGATCTCCTATTTCATAAAAGGGGGTTGGTTTGTATGTATACGATGTTTGATAGGAAGAGAGGATTTAAGTGTGTAAACTTGAATTACCGTCAAATGGTGCTAAATGTGGGTTTTTATACTTAGGATAGGGCGAACGAGGTCTGTCAGATGAAGGGGACACGTGGCCCTGTTGGATCCATTGGCTCTTGTTAACATCAATTAATCAGTTAATAGTATTAAATTCAAGGATTTCCATATCTTCTATCCCTAGCTCTGAGATTTGACCGTGTAGGTGTGTAGAGACGACGTTGGTAGCGTGTTGTCTTGTCAATAACTTCACAAGATCTTCTGCGGATTCGGCCATTCGCCTTGACAGGAATGGGGTCATATTGGTGCCTCTACTCAAAGGAGATCAGTTTGTTTGCCCTTAAGTAGGGTTCATTCCAGCACATACAAAATTGGGTCGCCTACGACGAGAGAGAGAGAGAGAGAGACCATTGCGGATATTTTATAAATATTGAAATTTCTTTTAGGGATATCGGAAATTGAGGGTTCGAAACAAATTGAAAGTGATGAACCACAAGGTTTGTACAAAGTGAAGCGTGCCATTGTTTATAAAAAAAATTTAAGTTTGTGATCCAATATCGGATGGATGCTCGATTTATTTTCTCAGTTTGGTTAACTTTATGTATTGTCTTGAGTTCAATTTTAGTTTCTAAAATTGGTTGTTTTGAAGCGTTCATTTTATTTATTTATTATAGTAAATAAAACTCACTTATAAATGGGTCTCTTTATTTTGAAAATTATTTTTTCTTATTTAAAAAATAAGAAGTAAAAGTTCTCTTTTTTATTTTGATTTTCTTCATTAGCATTTGTGTGTCAGCATTTTCTTACCTAACATGTCTATTTTTTATTTTATTATTTTCTCTCAAAATATATGTGCTAGGAAACATTACAAGAACGAATGAAATCACCAGTAGGTAATATAAAGAGCGTGTTGGCTCTCTAAAATTCAAGATTTTATAAACTCTTTGTTTTAAATTTTCGATTATTGGATCCTAAAAAAAAATGGATAAGCTCTTTATTCAATTAAGAGCATGAGGTTTATAAAGATCATCACTACATCACAGAATATAGTTCATCCAATATATGAATCTTTTTAACTTAGCCCATGTTTGTCTCTCATTGTTTTAAAACTCTTTTTTCTAAATAATAATTTTCAATCACATTCACATAATAAAATTTCTACTCGTAAAACCAAGAAATTTCATACTTTTTAACTATAGATTCTCCAAAAATTCATTATTAAAAACAATAGTTTTAAAAAAATGGCGACCAAACTGGGGCTTAATTGGTAGTGGAAGTGTGTACGAATAGACAAAGGACATGGTAGTAATGTAGGGGGAGGAATAGGCAAATTGGAATTGGAAGTGGTGTGGGTGGTAGGATAGATGGCATTGGTGGAGGANGTGGTGTGGGTGGTAGGATAGATGGCATTGGTGGAGGATATGATGGTGGTGATGAGGTAGAGGGATCGAAGATGGCAAAGGTAGAGGAATAGAGGGGGTGTAGGTGGAGGTATTGGAGGTGGCTTTGGTGGAGGAATATGCAAAGGAATATGTTGGAGGCCAAAGGGGGTTTATTAACTTGGATCTCTTAGGAAGGATAACACTAGTAGGGAAAAGTGTTGAATACAAATAAGACTTGTATTTTTCAACTTCAAAACTCACACTTGGCTTGTTTTCAAAATGGAATTATTCTGCCCCTTTATATAGGGTTTACATAAGACTTCTAAACCAAATATTAAAGGGGTTACTTGTCCCTCTAATAATCATGGTCTCTATAGCCTACTTGGATACCTTACTCACCACTCATTCTAATATCAATAACTAATTGCCACTTAGGTACATTCATTTTCATACATTTGGACTAGATATTTTTCAAGAACATTCTAAATAGAGCTTCTAAAACCACATACTCTACTCGACACATGATACATTTATCGCCACATCGTTTATTTAGATATTTATATATATTTTTCTAGAAGAAGCTTCTCGAAATGCTAAGCTTTGTTGGGTTTTTTTCAAGTGAATTGGGTATATGAGCAAAATCCTTAAATTCATATTACTTGGCCCAAAATCAAGTACTTGATTTTACTACTCCAAGTAGAGTTCTTAGCTTGCGGAACATGTCATGCTTGAGTGGCCTGGTGAGTTCTTTCTTTGCAATGCTCTCTCTTACGAAGTGATAACTTGTATCGATATGATTGCTTCTATCGTGGAATACTGGGTTCTTTGTCAATGCCAGTGCTGATTTGTTGTCAACATGGATCTCTATTGGTTATTCTTTTAAGACTTCTCTTCAACAAGTTTCATAGCCAAATCCCATAGCAAACACTTGATGTAGCTGCAATATATTCAGCTTCACATGTAGATTCCACCACGATCAATTGCTTCTTCAGGCTCCAAGTGAATGTAATATCGCCCAAGTATAACACATATCGAGTAGCGTTATTTCTATCATCAGTGTCCCCACCCCAATCACGATCACTATATCTAACACTCTTGAATTCATTAGATGATGAATAGACTAGGATATAGTCGAGCGTACATTTGATGTAGTGGAGAATCCTCTTTGTAGCTTTCATATGAGTCATGGTATGTGTCTCCATATAGTTACTAATGAGCTCAACTCCAGAGAAGATATATGGTCTTATGTACACCAAATATCTTAAACTTCCAACAAGACTCTTAAAGATTGTTGGATCCACTCTTTCACCTTCATATTTTGACAACTTGGTTCTACATTCGACAGGGCGCATACAAGCTTGCAATTCACTGTGTTGAATTTCTTCAAAACTTCTTTCGCATATCCTTTTTGTGAGATAAAGTTGCCATCCTTCATTTGTCAATCCCAAGATAGTAGAGGTCGATATTGGTCATCTCGAATTCTTGAGCCATGACTTTCTTAAACTCAGCGATCACTTAGATTATCTCCTGTGAATATAAGATCATCCACATACAAGCAAGACACATCCTTTCTCATTTACTTTGTGTAGAGGGCATACTCATGAGGGCATTTGTGAAGTCATTTTCTATAAAGTACTTGTCAATTCTACCATTTTATGCCCTTGGAGCTTGTTTCAACCCATATAAAGCTTTTTTTAGTTTTTAGACTTTACCTTCATGCCACCTTCAACCGATCTTGTTTTGCATCTATCTACTTCTACACACACTTAACTCCAATTATTCTTTTTCCTTTGGCAAGAGTTATCAACTCTCATGTGCCGTACTTCTTAATAGTCTCGATTTCTTCATCCATGGCATCTCTCAATCTTTTACTTTGAGACGCTTCTTCATACCACATTGGCAAAAAGACCATTGTAAGATCAATTTGATTCTTCGTTATCTTATAGAGTTCTTGTAGGCTCCTCATCCATATTGTCCTTTCGCTTGAGCTTCCTTCTTGTTAAGATGATGGTAAATCATCTCCATGAGTAGATAATGGAGGTGGATTGGTAGGTTATTGTTGCTCTTCTTCCTTACAGAAAGGCAAGAAGTTAGAGTCTTTTTCTTGGACACTTAAATCCCAAGCTCTTTCTTTATCGAACTCGACATCTCTACTTGTGATGATCTTTTTCTTAAATAGATTATATAGCTTATAGCCTTTAGAGTGAGAGTCATAGCCGATAAAGACATATCTTTTACTCTTGTCATCTAGTTTAAATCTCTTTTGATCCAGCACGTGAGAATATGCAATGCTCCCAAGTACTCAAGGTGAGAGATGCGGGGCTTTCTTCCATTCCATATTTCTTATGGTGTTTTATTCTACACACTTCTAGAAGTTAATTGATTAGATAGATAAATCAACATCTCCAGCCCAAAGTTCTTTTGGAAATCTCTTGATTTTGAGTATGCAACGGGCCATGTTAAGAATTGATCTATTTTTTCTTTCGCCTACTCTATTTTGTTGTGGAGAGTATGGTACCATCAATAGGTAACAAATTCCATTCTCCTCACAATGTTTCTCAAACACTTTGGAGGTAAATTCTCTTCTTTTATCCGATCTCATGGCTTTTATGCTATAGCCATTTATTTTTTCAACAAAATTTTTAAACTTCTTGAAAGTTTCAAAAACTTTCGATTTTTGTTTGAGAAAATAGACACAAGTCTTTCTACTAAAATCATCAATATAAAGAACAAAATGATTGTTCTTACCGAGAAAGCTTAGATTAATTCTAGCGGCTTCTAGCTCTTTTAAATGCTTCTTTTGGCAACTTTTCCTCGAATGCTTCACATGTAAACATCGGCATGATTTATTGGGGGCAAATCTTTTACCATTTTGTTATTAGTGAACAACTTTAAACCCCCAAAATTAAGATACCCAATCTCAAGTGCCAAAGCCAAGATGAATATTTAAAACAAGCTGATAATGATGCAAATTGTTATGTTTTCCATCCATTAATACTTGCATTGTTACAATAAATTGATGCCTAAATGTACTAAGTACCTTTATATCGTGATTTAGGTTGCAAATGGATGAAAACGGTGGAGATTTGAGGAAATAAGTGAAAAAGGGCCAAAGTGAAAGAAAAGGAAAGTTCAGGGACCAAATGGTAAATATCCAAAAGATGGCTCGGAAGCTAAAGTGAAGTGATGAATATTCGAGAGTGTTAGAGGTGATGATTTGCATAATTTCGTACATTTTTTCACTTCTTGAATTTAAACTTTAGTCCAATTTGATTTGTTTTTTGTCAGATTTAGACTTCATTGTGGTCATTTAAATATTTTTTCAGAATAGAAGAAAAGGAAGACCCAAATATTAGCAGCCCACCTTGTTGGAGAATAAAGCCCAATTGCTATGAAGGCCCAACAATCAACTTATCAGGAGGTTGCCTAGAGTTGACGGACTCTCTCATCTAAATGAAGATAGAGCCGAAGAAGAAAGTAACTAGAAGAGATGGTGGTGGGGATAACAACAAGAGACAAGAAATCGGGAGAAAGAAGAAGATAAGGGAATTTGAAATCGAAGAAGAGAAAAAAGGGCTGCTGAAATTAAAAGAAAAAAAAAAAGCTACCTTGGTGATAAATACCTACGAACAGAAGAAGCCGACCAACTGAATGAGAAAACTGGAAAAATTGAGGGCTGAAATAGAGACAGCAAAGCAGGAAAAGTTAATCTTGGCCGGTGTTGCAGAATTTTCACGAAGCGACGGATTCATCAAGAGCCAACCATTATCTTCCTGTTTGATTTTCTTATTCCAGCCAACCTTTACTTTTTCCTATTTGATTTTCTTATTCCAACAACTAAGATCATGTTGATTTGGTTTATATTGAGTTTAATTTCCAGAATGAACTAAGTTTCTTTTACTTCTATGAAAATGATGTAATCTAGTTTCAGCTATGCTTGCTTTTCTATGCTAAACTGAAGTAATTTCCAATTGTGTTTGTCTGGTTTATTCCTTACTTATTGCTTCTAATTAACCGGCCATTAATTAGATGATTTGGATCTTGTGATTTGCTTTCGAAAGAGGGAATTACAAGATAGATCATTGGGTAATTCAGCATAGGTAATTATAAGATTGAAAGACTTATAATAACATGTATAGTGTTGAGAGACGAATTACTGAACTTAATGCTTTCTTGTTCTATTAATTGCATACTCTTGTGTAAACTAATGTTCAAGAATTGATCCAATTGTCTATCGAAAGAAGCTTTTGGATGGTTTAGAAGGTCCTGCTAACAGGCTTAGAAGGTTACTTTCTTTTAGTTAGAAAAGAAAAGCATAGTGAGGGACTAGGTGAAATCGACATCCTAGAAGTTCTTTTTTCTCATTGATTCTGCCATGAAACAATTCCTTAGTTTTCCTTGTTTGGAATTATTTTAGTTTGCAATTACAACCAATTTTAGTGATTTTTCCAGATAAAGCAGAGATTAGTATAATTTCGATACTTGTCATAAGTGAGTTATCAATCCCTGAGGACGACACTCTTCTCATCACTTTAATATAAAATTACAATACTGTGCACTTGCAGTTTTGCATCGATCAAGTTTTTGACACCGTTGCCGGGGATTATTTTATTCTTCTTGTTGCCAATATCGATACTAAGTAATCTTAGTTTTAATTTAGAATTATTATTTTGTTTGACAGGTGCGTTTTAACATTGAATGCGCCGTGCTAGACACCTTGAAATTATTCCTTTTGATCCGGAGATTGAAAGAACTTTTAGGATATGAAAAAAAAGTACCATCCATGGCTGAAGAACAACCAGCTACACAACCATGTACCTTGAAGGATTATGTACGGCCCGTTGTGAATCACAACTACTCGGGCATAAGGCATCAAACCATTAATGCCAACAATTTTGAGCTCAAACTAGCCTTAATCAACATGGTACAGCAAAGCCAATTTAGTGGATCACCATTAGATGATCCTAATATCCATTTGGTAGTGTTTTTGGAGATTTGCGACACTGTAAAGATTAATGGTGTTAACGAAGACACCATTAGACTGAGACTGTTTCCCTTTTCTTTGAGAGACAAGGCAAGTGGATGGCTACAATCTCTACACCCGGGAAGTATCACGAGTTGGCAAGACATGGCTGAAAAATTTCTTGCTAAGTTCTTCCCACCTGCAAAAATGGCTCATCTCAGGAGTGAAATTGGTCCAATTAAGCAAAATGATCTTGAGTCACTCTATGAAGCATGGGAAAGGTATAAAGACTTGATTCATCACTGCCCTCAACATGGATTACCTGATTGGTTGCAAGTTCAGATGTTCTACAATGGGTTAAATGGACAAACTCAAAGCAAAGTTGATGCTGCTTCTGGTGGGACTTTGATGTCAAAGACAACTGAAGGTGCTACCTCTCTTTTGGAAGAAATAGCCTCTAACAACTATCAATGGCCAACTAAAAGAACTATGGCTAAGAAAGTTGCTGGGATTCATGAATTGGAGCCTTTAACAGTCCTTTTAGCTCAGGTTGCTTCCCTATCCCATCAAATTTCAACCTTGACGACCCAAGGGATACATAAAATGCAGAACATGTTGCAGTTGCATGTATGATAGTTCCAGGTAATGAAATGAGTCAAGAACAAGTCCAATATATCAACAATCGGAACTACAACTATCGTGGGAATCCTATGCCAAACTACTACCATCCAGGGCTTCGAAATCATGAGAGTTTATTTATGGAAACACAAAGAATGTACTGCAACCTCTTCTAGGATTTGAAAGTCAACAAATTGAGAAGAAGATGTGACTTGAGGATGCCATGGTTTTCTTTGTGGAGGAACAAAAGCAAAGTTCAAAAAGAATTATTCACGATTGGACAACATTGAAACTTATTGTAGGAACATGGGAGCCACTATGAAGAATCTTGAAGTTCAAATTGGACAGCTAGCTACAACCATCAATTCCTAACAAAGAGGAACTTTTCCTAGCAATACGGAAGTGAATCTAAAGGAACAATGTAAGGCCATCACACTTAGGAGTGGAAAAGAAATTGAGAGATCACCAACCAACAAAACAGTGTCCATCCCTACGGCTGCAGACAATACCCTAAGCAACCAAAGCAAGAGTAAAGTTGAAGAAGAGATGATTGTGGACAATCTACAAAGAGAGGCTGACAAGCCTATAGTAATTTCATTTCCTGACGAACTTACTGCTCTCCCTACTTCCATTCCTTATCCTCAACGTTTTCAAAAACAAAAATTAGATAAGTAATTATCTAAGTTTATGGATATTTTCAAGAAAATTCACATAAATATTCCTTTTGTAGATGCTTTGGAACAAATGCCAAATTATGTCAAATTCTTGAAAGACATCATTCCAAAGAGGAGAAGTTTAAGGGAATTTGAAACAATAAGTTGTCCGAAGAATGCAGCGCCATTCTTCAAAAGAAATTGCCACAAAAATTAAAAGATCAGGGAGCTTCACTTTTCCTTGTACTATTGGAAATTTATTTTTTGATAAAGTCTTATGCGATCTTGGCTCTAGCATTAATCTTATGCCACTTTCTGTTTGCAGGAAATCAGGAATTGGAGAGATGAAACAAACAACCATCTTTGCAACTGGCAGATCGATATATCAAGTACCCACGTGGAATCATAGAAGACGTATTGGTAAAGGTGGACAAGTTTATTTTCCTCGTTGATTTTGTGGTGTTAGATATGGAGGAAGACCAAGAGGTTCCATTAATTCTTGGCCGACCATTCCTAGCTACCGGAAGGGAATTGACGTTCAAAAAGGTGAATTAACATTGAGAGTGAACAAAGAACAAGTTATGTTCAACATCTACGAAGTAATGAAATTTCCAAAAGAGATAAGCACTTGTTTTCGGGTAGATGTTATTGAGCGATGTGTTGAAGAAGCCTTTCAAGAAAATGCACCAACTGATCACCTAGAGCGATGCATCATTACTTCATCTCGAGCTTGTAGTTTCACTTACTCAGCTGCATGTGGGTTTGATTTACCTGCTGTGAGTGAGGAATTTCTACACTATATATTTTCCTTGGAAGACTTACAACATGATACATCACTTGGCAATGAAGTGGAGATGTTAGAGTCGATTGTAGCCAAGTCTAATCCTGCACTTTCTGAAGAAAAACCAGCAATTAAAACAGATGAAAAGACGTAAAAAAAAACTACGACTGTTGTTTCTCCAGAGTTGAGGTAATTACCTGAACACCTTCGCCATGCATTATTGAGTGAAAATTACACATTTCCAATGATTGTTGCTACACACTCACACATGAAGAAGAGGAAAAATTGATGCGAGTATTAAGGGAGCATAGAACAGCCTTGGGATGAACTATTTCTGACATAAAGGGTATAAGCCCCTCCATGTGCATGCACAATATTTTAATGAGAAAACTTATAAACCTTCGATAGAGCACCAAAGAAGATTAAATCCAACAATGAAGGAAGTCATGAGGGCTAAAATTTTGAAGCTCCTTAATGCTGATATTATCTATGTTATTTCGACAGCTCATGGATAAGCCAGTACAAGTTGTGCCAAAAAATGGTGGAATGACAGTGGTGTGAAATGACAACAATGAGTTTATTCCTACAAGAACAATCACAGGTTGGTATGTATGTATGGATTACCTCAAGCCAAACAAAGCAACAAGGAAATATCATTTCCCTATTCTTTTCATTGACCAAATGTTGGATCGATTGGCTGGGTATTCCTACTATTACTTCTTAGACGGTTATTCGGGGTACAACCAAATTGCCATAGCTCCTGAAGACCAAGAGAAAACGACCTTTACATGCCCTTATGGAACGTTTGCTTTTAGGAGGATGCCATTCGGATTGTGCAATACCTCCATTGACATCTCAACGCTGCATGATGGCCGTTTTTTTCGATATGACAAAAGATATCATGGAAATTTTCCTGGATGATTTTTCAATTTTTTGTACATCTTTTGATCAGTGTTTACATAATTTAGCTCTTGTTTTGCGAAGATGTGAAGAAAAGAATCTAGTCCTTAATTGGGAGAAGTGTTATTTCATGGTGCAAAAAGGGATTGTGCTTGGCCATTGAGTGTCATCTAAAGGAATTGAAGTTGATAGAGCTAAGGTTGCCACCATAGAAAAACTACCACCTCCTAAGAATGTGAAGGGAATCCGAAGTTTTTTGGGTCATACGGGATTTTACAGAAGATTTATAAATGATTTTTCTAAACTCTCTAAACCTTTATGTATTCTTCTTGAAAAAAATTCTCCTTTTGACTTTGATGATAACTGTTTGCAGGCCTTTAATATGATCAAAGAGAAACTTGTTTCATCACCAGTTTTGATTGTACCCGATTGGAGTCAACCTTTTGAAGTTATGTGTGATGCAAGTGACTTTGAAATTGGGGTGGTGTTAGGACAAAAGAGAGACGGACTATTTAGGGACATCAATTACACAAGCCAGACTTTGAACGAAGTTCAATTGAATTATACAACAATCAAGAATGAGATGCTTCCTGTTGTATTTGCTTGTGACAAATTTCGGCCTTATCTTATTGGTACAAAGGTGATAATGTTCACTCATCATACATCAATTCGCTATTTGTTTGGAAAGAAGGATGCTAAGCCTAGGTTGATTCGTGGGATCCTACTTCTTCAAGAGTTTGATTTGGAGATCCAAGATAAAAAATGAAGTGAAAATGTAGTAGCTGATCATCTTTCTCAGCTGGAGCAACAAGTAAAACCCGCTTCAATAGTCCAAGAAGCATTCCCTGATGAGCATCTGTTTGCATGTGAGATAAAGCTTCATTGGTATGCTGATATTGTCAATTACCTAGCTTGTAAAGTGCTGCCACCAGATCTCAATTACCACCAACGTAAGAAATTTTTATATGATGTAAAATACTATCTTTGGGATGAGCCTTCGCTATTTAAAAGATGCCCCGATCAGCTCATCCGAAGATGTGTGCTAGAAGAAGAGATGCAATCCATTCTCCATCATTTCCATTCATCATCATATGGAGGACACTTTGGAGCAACACGAACAACAGCTAAAGTACTTCAAAGTGGTTTCTTTTGGCCTTCAATTTTTCGTAATAGCTATACATTGGTAAAGACTTGTAACCGTTGCCAACGTATGGGAAATATTCCAAGGCGTCAGGAGCTTCCATTGAAAAATATTTTAGAGGTTGAAATATTTGATGTTTGGGGAATCGATTTCATGGGTCCCTTTTCCCCATCTTTTGGCTGTTTTCATCTTGTTAGCTATGGATTATGTGTCAAAATGGGTGGAAGCAATTGCAAATGATACAAAAGTAGTTCTCAAATTTTTGCACAAGAACATTTTCACAAGATTTGGCACACCACGAGCTATCATTAGTGATGAAGGAACCCACTTTTGCGACAAGTATTCGAAAACTTACTTTCTAAATATGGTGTAAAACACAAGATAACACTTGCTTACCATCTTCAAACTAATGGCCAAGCTGAAGTTTCAAATAGGGAAATCAATAACATCCATGAGAAGACGGTCAACACCAATAGGAAGGATTGGGCAAAGAAGCTTGATGATGCTTTGTGGGCATACCTGACAGCCTTTAAAATACCTATCGGAATGTCTCCTTACCGATTAGTGTTTGGAAAGGCATGTCATCTTCCTATAGAGTTGGAGCATAGAGCTTATTGGGCTATAAAGAAGTTAAATTTTGATTTAAAGGCCGCAAGGGAACGACGACTTCTGCAATTAAATGAGATGGATGAGTTCCGGAATGATGCTTATGAAAATGCGAAGATTTATAAAGAATGGACAAAGAAGTGGCATGACAAGTAGATTTTAAGGCGTGAGTTGATGCATGGACTGCAGGTTTTACTATTCAATTATCGACTTGAAATCTTTTCGGGAAAGTTAAGATCATGATGGACCGGTCCATATACAATTAACAAAGTTTTCCCTTTTGGAGCGATATATTTGAAGGACAAGACATATAGTATATTCAAAGTTAACGGTCAGTGATTGAAGCATTATTATGGTGAACAAGTGGAGAGGAACTTTGTACTTATTCCTCTTGGAGACCCCAATCGAGGAAGATTGAAAAGTCTGGCTGTAGAATTTAAAAAAAAAACCGCTTATGGGATGCATCCCATAGAATTTTTTTATTTTTTATTTTTTTCTGTTTCTTTTGCAATTTGAATAATTTAGAGTTTGATTCAGGTTTGTTTAACAGGAATAAATAGCTGGAAATTGCAAACAGCAGCTGATTCACCATGCAACCAGGGGATTTCCTTTCTTTTCTTCATTCTTTCTAGCTTTTGAATTACAATGAGGACATTGTTTAGTTTAAGTTTGGGGTGTAAACTCTCCCTAGAGTCATTTTTTTCCACCCTTTTTCTTTCATGTTTGAATGCTATATTATTTTACTCGTGAGTCTAGAAGTTTAAGTTGTTGGATTTTCTTTTTAAGCATGTATTTGAGTATGATTGAAGTTTCTATGACTCTGAAATTTGTGATTGATGATAGGACAGAGAAAAACTTTCAAAAATTTATTTGATGTCAAGCTGAGTTTTGTTTTTACCTTGATTTAAATCTCTGCCCTTGAACGTAATTGAGCACATGGTCATTTTTTCTATTGTCATCTTGCTTATGAAGAGAGCATGTTGAATTAACCGGGTCACGGAATTTCAATCTTGTTTGCTCTAGAATTCGTTGATGAATCCTTGAGGTGAAATCCTAGTTAAAACCAAACATTAGAGAAATGATCTAGGCATTCTTTGAATAGCAAAAAGCTTTCCCAACCATCCTTGCCATCATTGCATGACTTATTTCCCCTAGTCAACCCCCTTGAGCCTTGTGATTCATAAGCCTTCATTTGTTCTTTTAACATCTCCCGTTCCTGCTCTAAACCTGAAAAACCTTGATTTACCCTTTACTATTTGAGAGAATACTTGGTGGAAAATGTGGATTGCTGAAAAATTTTGCTGCTGGTGAAACTTTGGAGATATAAGTTGGAGTGGTTTGGCCATATTAAGTAGGCTGCTGTTTTTATGCTCAAAAGAGGGCTTAAAAGATGTGAAGTTCTATAGCAAAAATAGGGCATGAAGTTAATATTTGAAATTATGTGCAGAATTTTGCATGGAGCATGGAGCTCCACGACTCGTAATCAATTATAAACCTCTCAACTCTGCTCTTCAATGGATTTGTTATCCT
>CAIGRO010267883.1:0-15089 GCA_903798355.1 Fraxinus baroniana
TAGAAGGATATGCCTTGCAATAAATAACCCATTTCATTAAGGGTAAAATTGACCTTTTAACAAAAAATTTGAAAAGTCACTATTCATAGGCTATTCTGAAAATTCTCCCGTTTTTAATCTCAGCCACCACGATTATTATTATTATTATTATTATTATTATTATTATTATTATTTTTAGTCTATGGCAAATTTGTACAATTAGTCCCTAACTTTATAATATTTAACAATTTTGTCACTGGCCTTTAAGATCCATTTTTTCAATTCTCAACCAGTAGTTACATTTCCGTCATTTTAACATAATTCCATTATCTTTAATGTTATATTTCCCTAATGAAAAACACCATCGGATTTCAAAATAGCACGATCTAACTCAAAAATTTCACCCATTTGAGCACGTCTAGCATATTTTTTCACGTGAAATACATGAACTATTTTTTTGCCGTGTAAAAGTGAGACACTGTTTGATTGGTATGTTGTGTATAATTAATTAAAACTTAATTACTTTATAATTTTTTCTTACCAAAGTCGAAGAATAAAATATGTGTTTTTATTATTTTCTTTGTATGAAACTCCCTCAGCTAACTGCCACTAAAGCAACACTATTTTATTGTAATTTTGTGTACGGTTAATCGAGCGTTTTTTTTTAAAACAAAGTTTATCATGTTTTTTTTTGTACGTCATTATCTTCGTCAACTCCTATTATGTTACCGGCTATCTCTTAATTTAACATGATCTGAGCAAAATCGAGAAACCCATTGCTAAAAAATATGGCAGCAATTGTTTGTGGCTGCTGGAAGGGGCGGAGCCATGTATGACTCAGTGTGGACACAAGCCCACACTGAACTTTGGGTTTGATTTATTTTTTCAAATTCAGGAATCGAAGGATGATCCAGTTGATTCCGATGCAAGTCCTCAAATCTTTGGTTCTTTCATTTTTCGGTTCAAAGATGAACGCGTATATAATTTTCATTTATTTTTCCCTCGCGTCTGATCTGGCGGCCCTTTCCTTTTCCAGGCTGAGGATGGAGATGATGACGCTGATGATGCAGAAGGCAACGATACCGATGACGACTCCAAATCAGATTCAACGGACGATGAAGCCACCTCAGTGGATCATGATGCACATGTAAGAGGATCTTCAGTTTCGTCACTTTATATATCATTGATCACATTTTGCTAATTTCACTTGTGCTTCTATTTTGCAGGATGAACTATAAGGTGCTCATATAAAGTTATTTTCTACCCTCAGCAGGGAGTTGCTCGGGCAGTTAGCATTCGAGTTTTTCAATTTCTACTTATATTTTTTGGCTGTAGCTTTTAGTTTTAGGGAAAAGAAAGGCTGCATGAAACATTTGTAGCTTCATTGCTTTGATTTCTCGTGACTCAGACATTAGAACTAAAAGAGCAACATGTTCGTTGTTTTAGAGAGATGAAATTGTTGAGATTATATGAAGCTACTCTCTGACCTCTGTAAGCATGGATATGTTAAGGTGGCTACTGAGGTGTTTAATAAGGAGAAATATAGAGTTGAGGCTGACTTTAAGGTTTATACAAAAACTCGACGTTTGGCGTGGAAAAAATTATGCCCACACTGAACGCCAATCTTGGCTCTGCCCCTGACTTTTCATGTATATATACTACGATATACAATTACAATTTTTAAGATAAAATAAACCTAACTGATAAAAAAGACTAAACTACCCTTTCTTATAAAATAAAAGGTATATACACACACACACACATACGCGCGAGCGCGAACACCTCTCGTCAAACTCGTGATGATTGAACTAGATTGAGTTTGCCCAACAATTGTTGAAAATCGGGCAACTGTATAAGATTTTGTGAAAAAATTAGCAAGTTGTGTGGTAGAGGAGGTGTGAGGAAGAGAGATGGAGCCCGCCAAAAAATGATGCGCACAAAGTGACAATCAATCTTAATATACTTGGTACTTTCATGAAAAATAAGGTTTTTTAACAATCTAGATGGCACTCTGACTGTCAATACATTGGAGTAACACCAGATGGAGGGATGCCAAGTTCATCGAGAATTCATCAGGACCAAATAATTTAAGTAGTAGTAGAAGTCATAATTCGATACTCAGACTTAGTGGCTAGTGACTACTGACTGTTTCATATTTTTTCATTAGAGCAAGGAATCACCCAAGAAAATGCAATAACTAATAGTAGATTGCCTATCTGAAGGATTACCAGTCCAATCAGCATCAGAGAATGCTCTAAGAGTTAGATCTCATGTTGAAAACAATAATAAACTTTGCTAGAGGGTGACCGTAAATATCTCAATATACGTAAAACAGTAAACTAATGGGATGTTCTAAGAGCATAAGCAAACTGGCTTACTATATGCACAACATATGTAATATTGGGTCGAGTGATAGTCAGATAAATAAGAGATCCTTCGGCCTTCCTATATATTCTTGGATGAGTCAAAAGCTCTCTACCATCAGATGTAAGCTTATGATCCATCTCAATTGGAGTATCAACACGTCGTTCATTAGTTAAGCTGACACGAGAGATAATACCATTGACATACTTAGATTGAGATAAGATATATCCCTATAAAAGTAAGCAACCTCTATGAGAGAAAATAACACAAGTATCCAAAATCTCTCATCTCAAAAACTTTCTGAAGCTCAAGTTTAAGAAAAGAAATACCTTGATCATCATCGTTTATAATGATCATATCATCAGACAATAACAAAATAATGCATCCCTTAGAAGTATGTCTCAAAAACATAGCAAAATCATTATCAGAACACCGGAAACCAAGACGTACTAATGTAGAGCTAAATTTCTCCAACCAAGCTTGAGGAACTTGCTTCAATCCATATAAAGCACGACGTAGTTTACAAACTTGACTATTTTGTGTGGAAGATGGGTGGGATTTCATGTATACTTCCTCAACATGATTACTAGGGGTGTAAGCGGTCCGATTTTACCGATTTTTGACAAATTTTCAAATCAAATCGTTTAAATCGGTTTGAGAAAAACCTAAATCCAAACCAAATCATTTTGAACGGTTTGAAAAAAAAACTCAAATCTAAACCTAAAATCTAAACCTAACGGTTTGGTCTGATTTTAAACTGTCGATTTCGCCGTATATTTTTTTTATCTATCTACTTTTATGTCATTAATTCATTGAATTCAATATATATTTATATTTTACTAGTAATTAATCTAAAACAAACTAAATGTATATACTACAAATTTAAATACCAACTAAATCAAAGTGAAATAACAATAAACTAAATATAGTTTTTTATTCGCCCTTTTTATGCTAAGACGTTGCGATAATGTTACAATACAAGTCTACTAAACTAAATATAAGGACTAAAAAATATAATGATATCCAATAAGACCTCGTGATCATCATATCTGAAAAAAGCTAATGATTAGACAAAGAGAATAACCAACCATAATAATAAATCAATTGTTTATAATATCTAAATATAACAATTACACAAACTTACCGTTGTATGTTGTTACGAATTCAGTTCTCACATATACTCAAATAACATTTGTTGTTGTCACACATGATTCATCGTCTCCATAGTCAAACAAATGCATTAATTACATCATCATAATATTAGATACCAGATAGATAAGAAAATCTTTAAAAATATGGTAATAGAAAATATAAACCACTCGCCACAACTTTCATTGAATCATCTAATGCCTCCACTTCATTTAAATATTGACGCAACACTATAGGTTCCTTCTTAATTTGCAACCAATTCTTTCCCTATATACAAGTCTCAACCATCCTTGCACCTAATGAACTCTTAAAGGAATCAAGTATCCGACCTCCAGTTGAGAATGCAGACTCATAAGCAATTGTAGAAATTTGAATTCTACCGATTTGGTGTGGTGCGGTGGCTCAAGACTGTGTTGGGTGTTGACTGAAGTTCATCTGAATTCTGAAGAGGAAAATGACTTTTGATATATTATGTTAGTCTTGAGATTATTAGATATAAATTAGGATTATTGGGTAATAATAATAATAATATATTTGCAATAAAAAAAATTAGAAATTGACAAAAATACCCACAAATGACAAAACTATTGAATTTTACATATTTGGATGAATTTTCAATTATTTTTTATTTTATTTTGTTTTTTAAGCTGGTCCGATTTGGTTTTAAACTCGCAATTAAAATTTTCAAATTTTAAACCAAATTGTTTTTGATTGGTTTGGTATGATTCAAAACCATTTCGTTGACGAGTCCACGAGGCACCAAACCGACAGTTTCTAAAATGCGGTTTCAGTTCGATTTGATAGTTTTTGCTTACAGCCCTAATGATCACCATTGAGAAATGTATTTTTCTTATCCATTTATAAAATATGCCATTTTCGAATTGAAGCAATTAAGATAAGAGAGTGTACCGTCTTCATTTGGACAACTGCAGCACAAGTCTCATAATAATCAATTCCATGTTTTTAACAGTATCCTTTGCAATTAGACAAGTCTTATATTTATTTAAATGACCATCAGATCGAGTTTTAATCTTGAAGACCTATTTACAACCATTCACAAGCTTGTCTTTTGGCAAGGAGACCAACTCTCAAGTACCTATCTTTTTGAAGCACATGAAGCTCTTCTTTAATAGCAAATTTCCAGTTTGGATCTAATATTGTATCTTAATATGATTTTGGGTCAACATAAGAATTAATATTAGACATAAAAATATTTTAAGGGCAAGAGAATGAACATAAAAGGGGACTATACTAGTTAGGTGGGCGTCATGGACGAATTGGATATCGAGGAGTGCTTGGTTGTGGATTCGCAACTCCAATGAGTTCGTTGAGAGGGATTCATCAGAGGGTTGGAGATTATACACCGATTCTTGTAAATCCCTATGTGAATACATTTGACGAAAAGGAGGACAACAATTAGTAGATAAAGGATTATGCAAGTCCATACTAGTAGAGACATCATCATCGAGTTCATCAGCTGCAAACAGGTCAATGTGGATAAGATCTGTTTTTGTGGGTACAGAAGAGGACTTGGGAACTTGATAATATGGTAATTTGAAACACCACTTATCTCTAGATAATAACAACAATATCATTTTTGTTGGACACCACAGCCTAAAAATACACGTAACAGAGAATGAGAAGATAATTTTGTATGATCAAATTTGAGCAACTAAACAAAACATGCACAGTAAAAAACACAAGATCATAATATGGAGAAATTCCATGCAAACACTCGTATGGGGATGTACTTCCTATAATAATAGATGATATACAATTAATTAAGGGCCTGTCTGGGGGGGCTCTTTCAACCCAAAAAAATCCATTTTTGAACCGTTAGAAATTTTTTTTTGCAGCCATTGTTGACTTTGTTGCTCACAGGTAGGACCAGACATTGGAAAAACGGTCATTTTTTTGATTAAAATCTGCTGAAAATCCATGCCAGACACGGCCTAAATAAGCAGTTGCATGAATAGTCTCACCCCAAAAATATGAAGGAACGAACTAGACATGTGTTGTCAGGTCATTATGAATTAAACATGCACGTGGTCTCCAGCAATTAATGAATTACTTAGGGAAAGAAACTAAAGTTGCTGATTGGTAGATTAAGTGGATGCTAATGTAAGACCTTT
Source organism: Fraxinus baroniana (assembly GCA_903798355.1). NCBI lineage: Eukaryota > Viridiplantae > Streptophyta > Magnoliopsida > Lamiales > Oleaceae > Fraxinus > Fraxinus baroniana. The sequence goes on from CAIGRO010267883.1 coordinate 5,625, forward strand.
TCATGTACATTTTACTAATTGGTGGATTATATATTTTGTCAGTGATCTTCAATTATTATATTCTCTTAACCTCGATAGACTACACAATCTTCTGGTGCAAGCCCAATTATAACCGAACTAACCTTAATCAATCGACCTCACATCAGCACCAGCTCATCACATATAATAACCCCGAGTTAATCGACCTCGGAGGTCGGGTGTGAACACCATCAATGAGACACCAACGTGGAGGACAAGTCATAAAATCGTGTATCACCAAACACTCCTCTAAATCCATTAACCAAATCGTTCCCTCCTTGTAACATAACCAACCCAAATGAAATGAACCGAAAGAAAAATTCCCAATTGGAGACGAACCATAAGTCCCAAATCGACGCCCCCTAAATCCGAACATGAAGTCGTGGCTGCTTGAAGAAGTTTAACAAGGTTGTGCACCTTCTCCAACCGTCAATTGAAGTGGACTGAAGTTTGTACATTTTCTCTGGTAGTAGATTAATTTGGAAGGTATATGCGCACACTCTAAGAATGTTGCAAATGAATAAAAACTGAAAATTGATTGATTTTGTAAAGTGTACAAAAAAAATTTCAAGGTGTTAGCAATGTTAAATCTTTCTTTGTTTTTATGTTTTAAAAAAACTTGAAATGTGTTGTAAGAGTATTATTTTCGCTTCAAAACAGACATCTACGCACGACAAGATCTGTACCTCCTTAGGATTTCTTGTTTGTCTACTGCTATTAAACTTTAATTTATTCCATAAAATGTATTAATTCATCCAAAAAATCGCAAATATTGTTTACAAAATGCTCAACAATAATAATAAGACTTTTGAGCACTCCAAGGGATGCTCAATCATTCAAAAATGTGATTTCTAAAGCTCCTGAAGATCCCAATTTCCCTAGTGAACAAATGGTAAATAGTCTACAGCCAGTGACATAATATGCATTCAATTTTTAACAGTACTATACCGGAGTAGTAAATATAATCAACTTTAACTGGAAGAATTTGTCACAAAATCACCTACCCATCTTTCATCACTGTACACAAATTAAGAAACCCCCAATTAATGGAAAATGAAAGAAAAGCTCACCCCAGGAAGTTAGAAATACGTTAAAATATTATCACAAAATGGTTTGGTCCCTTCATGTCCACTTCAATTGAAGGCCAAAGAAGATGCGAGACCTTCTTAAACTTCTTCAGGCAGCCACGACTCCATGTTTGGATTTAGGGGACATCAATTTGGGGCTTAGGGTTTGTCTCCAATTGGATTTTTTTTTTTTTTTCCAATTCATTTCGTTTGGGTTGGTTATGTTACACGGAGGGAACGATTTGGTTAAGGGATTTAGAGGCGTGTGGTGAGACGCAATTTTATGACTTCTCCTCCACGTTGGAGTCTCATTGGCGGAGTTAAATGTCACATATTATTTCCGTCATCCACGTAGGCGAAGAGATTAATATAATTTGTTTGGTAAGTGACGGAGTGCACAAACATAAAGTTGAGTGGCCAATGAAAAGTATTGTAAAGTTTGGTTAGTAAGTTGTGACATATAGCCAAGTTCGGTGGCCCGGTGGCCAATTAAACATTTACTCCATAAGGAGGTGACTTTTCATCCAATTTAGATATAATAATTGAATTCAGGGTCTCAAAATCTTAATTTTGATCGGAAGATGCCACCGAAAACAGCCAAGAAGACGCCGCCGGGACCAGGCACGAAGCGGGCTGCACGGGCTCGGGCGATGCAGAAGACCCTGGTCCAGACTGAGGAGTCGAACGTGAAAGCCGAAGAGATGGTTGAGGAACATAAGACGGTGGTTGTGATCGAGGAGAATAAGGTAACGGAGATGGGGAAAGAGGTGAAGGAGAAGGAGAACGCTATAAAGGATAACGGAGAGGCTTCTGGTCAGAGTAAGTGAATTCTTTTGATGATTGGTAGTATGGGAAATTGGTTTCTTGATAATTTATTTTAGATCTGTATATGTACAAGCGGGGTTGTTGATTAGGGCATTATATGCAAATTTCAAATTTTCTTTTTATCAGGATCGCCCTAAAGATTCTTTGCTTTATTTGTTATTATATCTCTGTAAATTTAGGTTATCTTGAACCTTTTTCCCCAAGTCAAGAAGCCTCTTTTAGGGATGTTGGTCTGTAGAGTTTGACTTCGTTCTCCTAAGTTTTAGCTTAGAGAGGTCCATCAACAGGCTATAAACAGTGGGAGAACAGGATGGATTTTTAGGTTTTTAATGTAAAGGCAGTATTTTTTCGGTTGGGTTTGTTGGTATCCTTCCTTTCTGGAAGTTGTTCTTCTGTCTTAAACCGTGCTGAAGTTTTAAATATGAGGATTGTCTAAAGATGGTGGAGGGAAATTAGAATTTCTCATTCTATTTTTCACGTGTAAATGATGTTCTTTTGGCAGAAGGATTATTCTAAATTTCATCAACTTATCAGATGTTTTATAACACACAAGTTATTAGCATAATGTTTTTGTCTCTTTAGCTCTTTGGCATAATATAGCAGACAAGTTATTAGCATAATGTAACATACTGCTCCTGAAAGTAGGGTGCAGTTTCTATCCAGTTTATAAAATTATGGGTTTGGATTTCTCTCTTTTTTGCTGGCTTTAAGAAAGAAGAGTAAGATTATAGCTGCAAGTCATTTAATTGGACATTGGCCTCCACTGTAAAAGTATTTTCACTGGCAGAACTTTGCATGCTTTCTTGTTTGTTTCAGAAAGACATCTACATTGTAGAAGTTTAATTTTGATGATTATTACGATGAATACGTCTCTTTTTGGTGCTAGTAACAACCAACTACAGAAAGTTGGTGGCAAATGGTCCTGAACATTTTGTGGTTTAAGTCTGTTGACTGTCCAATGAATATCTGTATCTCCTTTTTGCCTCAGAGGATGACGAGGTGAAAGAATCTATTGATGTATATGAAACGGGTGAAAGATTAGATTTGGAGGATAATGAGCCTGACTACGAACCTGAAGAATATGTTGGTGTAGATTATGATGAGAAGGAAATTGAGCAAGATGCTCAGGAAGAGGGAGACAAAGTAGGTAAAGAACTCGAGGAGGGGGATATTGCTGAAGAAGAAGAGGGTGATGTTATTGAAGAGGAAATAGAAGATGTGCAGGAAGAACTTGAGCCGGAGGAAGCTGAGGAGCATGCTGAGATGGTTGATGCTAATGAAGAAGAAGAGCATCACAAAGTTTTTAAAGAAAGGAGCAAGCGGAAGGAATTTGAGATTTTTGTTGGGGGATTGGACAAGGACGCTACTGAGGATGATCTTAGGAAAGTCTTCAGGGAAGTTGGTGAGATTACTGAAGCCAGACTTATGATGAATCCTCAGACGAAGAAGAATAAAGGTTTTGCATTCTTGCGTTTTGCAACTGCAGAACAAGCAAGACGAGCTTGTTCTGAGCTGAAGAACCCAGTGGTACTTCTTTAATCATGTTGTTCTCAAAGCTAATGTATTTTTTTTTTAAAACTTCTGTTGGATAGTAAATTTGGACAACCATATTCCAGATTCATGGAAAGCAATGCGGTGTTACTCCAAGTCAAGACAGTGATACTTTGTTTTTGGGTAACATATGCAAGACATGGACGAAGGAAGCAGTAAGTCGATTAGGAACCCTTAAGCATGTATGTGCTTTAGATTTTGGGGGAGTTGCTTAGTCTCTTCTTACTGATATTCGATGTTCTTCCAGTTGAAAGAGAAGTTGAATCACTATGGTGTAGAGAACATTGATGATTTGACTTTGATTGAAGACGCTAACAAACAAGGTATGAATAGAGGTTTTGCCTTCTTGGAATTCTCCTCGCGATCCGATGCCATGGATGCTTTTAAGCGTCTACAGAAGAGGGATGTCATGTTTGGAGTTGATAGGCCTGCTAAGGTTTCCTTTGCAGATTCCTTCATTGACCCTGGTGATGAAATCATGGCTCAGGTATATACTTGGATGAGCTTTTTTGCTTAGTTGAAAGGATCACAATACCTGGTTGGTTTAGGTCATATTTTAGATCATTGTGCACTTGAATTGTGGTCTATCATGGTGCTGATAACATTTTTAAAAGCTTGAACTACTAGAATTGTTTTCTTTTTGAGATATCTGTTATTACTTCTATTTGAATGGTTTATAATTGTTGATTTTTATATTTTACTTGGTCATGGTATGAGAAGAAAAAGAGTAGAGGCTGAGGTTTTGAATGCTCTGTTTTCTACCTTGCTCTGATCTTTGATCACTATATCATCACTTTGCTCTTGCATACATGTATTATTAATTTCAATGTATTTTAGGCACTATCTTATTAACTATTATTATTGCTTTTGGGATGTAATTGGTAGGGCTTTAATCCATATCTCCTTTTTTGATGCAACATACCTTTTTATGCTGTCGGTACTCGTAATCTTGAGTTCAGGTTAAAACTGTGTTTGTGGATGGTCTTCTTGCTTCTTGGGACGAGGATCACATTCGGAAACTTCTTAAAAAACACGGGGCAATTGAAAAAGTCGAGCTAGCCCGCAACATGCCGTCTGCCAGGAGAAAAGATTTTGGATTTGTCACATTTGATACCCATGACGCAGCAGTTAATTGTGCTAAAAGAATCAATAACGAGGAATTGGGTGAAGGAGATAATAAGGTTTTTTTCCACCTATAGATAAGTTATTTTTCTATGTTCTTGTGCCTATTGCAATGGGTGCTAAATGGTTACTTATTCCAGGCTAGAGTTAGGGCCAGGCTTTCCAGACCACTCCAAAGAGGCAAAGGTAGACATAGTTCTTGGGAAGATCTTCGGCCTGGCCGTGGATCGGTTCGAGGTGTTAGGAGTCCATGGAGTCGTCCAGTTCCGCATAGTATCCCCCTCCGCGGGACAAGAGGCTATGGAGCACGTCTGCCACCTATAGTTGATCGTGGTTTTAAAAGGCCTGCCCCTATACGTGATAGACGACCAGTTATGACAATGCCTCCTAGGACTAGGCCACCGGCTCCGTTACCGAGGTCCTATGACAGGAGACCACCTGGTATTTATCTTTTTAAGTTCCATTCAGCTGTATACTTCACTTGCAGCGTCAACAAATTTTTTTCTGTCCAGTTTCAGATTATCCCAAGAGCAGTTTGAAGAGGGACTATGGTCACCGTGAGGAGCTTCGCCCTAGGAGCATGGCTGCCACAGACTATAATTCTAGAGTTCCACCAGGGAGACTCTCGTCATATAGGGACGACTATTCTCCTCGTGGATCCGGTTACCCTGATTTGCCGATAGGTGGTACATCTCGCACTGCTGCAAGAAGTGCTTATGTTGATGATACTTACAGCCAAAGGTATGAAAGGCCACCTCCAACTTATCGCGAGGGACGAGGGCGTGAATATGATTCTGTATCTGGGTCAAAACATCCGTATGCTGCAGTGGTAATTTCTCTTTTGGAACATATTTCTGTATAATGCCGTTTTCAATCTCAATCTTTTAAAAATTTTGTGAAATCTTCAATGTGAAAACTGACATTGACTATGCATGCAAGGACGATGTTCCTCCTAGCTATGCTGAGGCGGGAGTTCGCCATTCGCGTGCTCGTTTGGATTATGATCTTGGTGGAAGCTCTTCTCAATATGCTGATGCTTACAGTGATAGGTCTGTTATCATGTATATGTTTGTAAAACATAAATGTAATCTCTTGGATCCTGTGCCCTTGTTTTTAACTAAGGCGTTTTCGTATGGGCTTTCTCATATGATTTGCAGGCTTGGTAGGTCAAATCTAGGCTATGATGGTAGCCGAAGGTCCTTCTCCAGTCAAGATTCTCACGGGCTATACGATAGTCGTCAGGGAATGAGCTATGGTGGAGGTAAATTCTGTGTTGTAAATTAACAAGTTTATTGATTTGTCTGAACTGCTTTTGATCTCATATTTTAAACGAAGAAAGATTAATCCCTTCTGATATTTGTTATGCACGGGTGGTCATTCACGTGACGTGCGCTGGCGTCACTGCAGGTTCTTATGGTGGTAGTGATGTTAGTGGGATGTACTCATCAAACTATGGGAGTGATTACATGTCCCGAGGAAGTGATGTACGTTTATTATTTATGATATTACTTCTCTTCAGAGGTTGTATTGTTTTCATGTACTTTCTAATGCATACTTGATTCTGGAACTTTAGGTTGGTGGCAACTCCTACTCATCGCTCTACTCTGGACGAAGCATGGGTGGTAGTAGCTATATGGGAAGTGGTGGCTCCGGATCATATTATTGAGGTATGCCCTTTTGTTGTTTCATATAATCTTGCTGAAATAGTTTGTCTAAATAAGGCAAATGGAAGCTTTGTTATTTTACCTTTGAATTGTGTTCGTCTAAATCACAACTGCCCAAAGTCATAGATGACATTTCTTGGCGATAAGAGCTGTTGTGCTTGATGGAAAAGGAGCATTGTCGTTACTTTTGGTTTGTCTATGGCAGAGATTGGAATAGAGAAGAGGCTTCTACAGTATTTAAAATTATTTGAAGGTTGTGAATTATCATACTCAAGTTTCAGATGAAGCATTGTATAAGTATAAAGCCTCTATGGGGTTGGAAGAGAAGAAAATCGTGTACAAATTTTAGTAGTACTGGTGCATTGCAGCAGACCATCTAAAGATCTGCATGTAGGATATTTTATCATATTGTTACTTCTCTGCTGTAAGGGAACTCTTGAGTTTTTCGAGGTTAATCGACTTCTTCAATATACGTTACCTTTAAATTCATGTTTCCTAGTGCTATCTCCTTGATTGCTTGTAAAAGGGGTGGTATAACATTTGCTTCAGATGGTGAATAAATGGAAAACACTGCACGCTCTATGTTGCATTTACTTGAGGACCATTGTCTCCGTTACCAGGTGGATTTTTTAGGATGAGCAAGATCTTTCAAGTTAGAAGTAATTTTATTTTCCACTTTTTTCAAGGTTCTACCCTTGATAATTCGAAGACGCTGGGAATAAGTTGGCAAAGGGTGTCTATTATGCTTCCGACAAGTTTTCTTTATATTCCTTGATGATTAAGCAATTGTGGATTGACCTTCTTTTACAAATAATATTAGACATGAGACAAGTTGGCTTTATTTGTTTTATGTTTAACAAGAAGTTAGTTGGATGTTCTAAAACTTGGATCCTTGGGATGACATTTCTTCAAGACGGGATTTTGCATTTTGAATTAATAAGATAAATGACTTTCTTCTTCTGGACTTTCTTCGCTGGCCAAAAGCATTAGAAAAATATCAAAATTGACCAGCTAATGACAGCAATAAGCTTTTCAATGTCGTGTTGTGCCTGCAAGTGATTTAGTAGGGTCCCACCTCTTCAGTTATTGGTGGCAGCGGGTTGTTGAGGTGATTTTACTGTCTTGTGTAGTTGTTCCCATAATCTGTAGTACGCAGCATGGATATGTACTGTATGGTGTGCTTTATCCTCAGAATAGTTTCTTTCGGTGCTAAGAAAGTATACCAAGTTTTAGGTGAAATGAAGTTTAAATCCCCCAAAGCTGTTTGCATTGGTGATGTGTATATTAGTTTTTGACTGAGTTATCTATAATTATGGTTCGTCAGATGACAGGTGAGGACATAGGACATGGTTTTTGATGAACTTGCTGTTTGTGTGGCTCAATCATGTTTGATATTATTGTCTTGTTTAAAAGCTCAGAATACCTGAAATCTTGTTGCCCCTTAAATAAAATATTTTTTGAGTGCCGTAGAGGGCTAATAGAAGTTTATGAAAGGTCACCTGAGCTGTAGAAGAACATTTTCACATTAGTCAAATTTGATTGTGACACCCTTAGGCGCGTTGAATAATTTGTTACCTGGTGATTCTCAAAAGAATTAGGATCAACTCTTTGATGAAGTAGTTATTATATATCTATAATTTTTTAGCCAAGGGATACGACAATTAACCATTGTACAGTACTTGCTTTTTATAGCTTGCTTACTAAGCTTTCAAGTGCTTATAAGCAGTATGACCCAAGGAATGTGTGGCAAAAAAGTTAGTAAAAGTTGCAGGTTGAATTTGTGGATAATAATATGGTTTGACCAACTTATAAGCAATTGTAAACTTTTCCAAACATGCACTTAGTATGAATCTCCAGATAGGGAATTTTCAGCTCTGTTCGTGAGGCTAATCTCCGTATTTTTTCTCATACTGAAGGTTATTTTTAGTATATAATCACTTTGTACATCAGAAATTGTAGCATATTCTTCTCCTGTTTGAAAACGTTCTGCATTGTTCAGGAACTGTTTGATATATGCACTGTGTTCTGCAAGTTCGTGTTAGTTGAATATATTCTCTCATCACAGAACTATTATCTTTGTTAAGCTTTTGTGGGAGAAGCATATATAATTTTTTTGATAACCGTGGATGTCCGGGTCAGTTTGCGCGCACCTCGACTAATCCCACGAGGCCATGAAGTTTACAGCCGTTTCTCACCAATTGAGCTACCCCTCAGGGTTAAACCAAATGAAATAAGGGAGAGGCATATTTTGATCGACACTTTATGATGTGTTTCACTTGCATTAGGCTGTATTCCACTTTTCTGAATCCTTTCGTAAGGATAACTTATATTGTTGTTTTGTTATAAACAAAATTCATGTTTTGATTTGATCATACTATTGCTTGTTATCTTGTGAATTCTGTCTTGATCGTAGACATAGTTGAGATGGTTTTCGACTTGACCTCCCATTGGCCTTATTTTACTTTTGCAACCTGCGAAGTCATTATTTGGCTGTTGTACGAGATCATTTTGTGTTTGATCCTTTAATGTCCAAGTGGATGGAGTTAGGAACTCAAAGTTTTCTAGCCACGCAGCACGAAGAACGTGCCATTTTAGCAACTCTTTTGCAAGATGGTTCGTATTTACTCATTCTTGGGGGTTGTAATTCTCTTTGCAACAGAATATGATGAAATGAAATTTTTGTCTTCATTTTTTTTTTCTTTCATAATTGATTATTTGTAAAACTGGTTTTGACGTCTTGAATCGCCATTCCTCTCTTGCAACTAGAATTTCATTAGCAAAGAAAGCTTCTTTTATGAGACAGGTTTTTATTATTCTCTTTTGATCAGTACAAATATCTCGAAGGGGTGAACAAGCAGGTTTTAGTCTCTTTTCAAACCAAATTGTATGGAAAAATTTCAAGGCAGATCAAACAGTTTCATATTTCTGTAATCAAACTGTATTNATCAAACAGTTTCATATTTCTGTAATCAAACTGTATTGAACCTTTTTTTGCAGTTGAATATGATTTTAAGAGCTAATGGAACTCAGTTAGCAATTAATTTTATTGAACTATAAATCGAAATGTAGAACTAACAATAAATCACATTTTGTGATTTTAAACAATTGTTACTTAAATTGAAGTATCTTTTAATGGTTTGGTTTTAAAACTGAAACATCGATGAGGGTTCAAACCATTTTAGTTCCAGTTCGGTTTTGTAATTTGACGATTTCTTGGT
>CAIGRO010267912.1:0-15773 GCA_903798355.1 Fraxinus baroniana
GCTCCATCAGGGAGTACGTGAAAGCTTTTTCAGGACATATACTGAATATTCGAGATAGGTCAGAAAAGGATAAGCTATTCACCTTCGTGGAAGGATTGGAATCGTGGACATAAGCAGAACTTCAGAGACAGAAGGTCACTAATTTGAGCAGCTATGGGAGCTACTGAATGTTTAAGTGACTATCAATTGGAATCGAGAGAGAATCAACCTTCGGGAAATAGTCAATCTAAATAACTTGCAGGGAAACTATCAAAACAGCTATCATGGAAACTATAATGGCAGTAGTAGTAGCAACTGGAACCAAGGAAAAGCAAAGGAGGAAAGACCTGATGCCAGTCCTAAATTGAAGTGCTTTTTATGTGAAGGGCCCAATCGAGTGGTGAAGTGTCCTCATAAACGGATAGTGAATGCATACTGTCAACTAGCAATTGGTGGCTCAAGTTTAAAGCAAAATACCCCACAAGTTAGCTGTCACGGTAACACCGACTCCGAAGAGGATGAAGATGTAGTTGGTGCATTCTCGCATCAGTGCAATACACTATCCAACCGAACTATTAAAAAGGATGAAGTTCCCTCGACAGAGCCGAAGATGGAAGAATCAAGGCTCGCAATTGTAGGGTAAAAGGCCTGATGTACATTGATGTGAAGATCAATGAAAATCCAATCAGGGCTATGATAGATACTAGTGCTACCTATAACTACCTCGCAATTACCGAGTAGAGCGGCTCTGACCATTTCTAGAAAGAGGTAAAGGGAAAGTTAAAGTAATCAACTCCGCTGTTCAACCAATAGTGGGAGTAGCGAAATCGATGACAATCAAAGTAAGTCCCTTCGAAGGAAGGACGAATTTATTGACAGTTCAGATGGATGATTTCAAGCTCATCCTGGGATTGGAATTTCTTCGGGATACAAGAACAGCAATGTTGCAGCATTTCGACTCGTTAATAATGATGGTTAGTAAACATTGCATTATCCCCACACAAGTTGGGGAAATAGGCGAGAAGGGTATCTCGATCATGCAATTTAGTAAAGGTTTCAAGAGGAATGAACCCTCATTTTTGTGCACTCTTCAAGTAGAGGACATCGAAGAGACAATCAGCTCTATTCCAAAACCTATCACAAGGCTCTTTTAGAAATTTGAGGACATCATGCTGGATGAGTTACTAAAGAAATTACCACCAAGGAGGGCAATTAATTGTGAGATTGAACTTGTTCTGGGTGCCAAACCTCCCATCAGGGCATCATACCGTATGTCTCAGCCAGAGCTTGAAGAACCTTGAAAATAGTTGGGAAAAATGTTGGGAAGTGAAACTATCGTAGAGCGCACTTTTGCACTTCTACCAAGTGCATACTACTGGCCTCAAAGTTAGGACGACAACGCAAGTTATGTGAAAACTTGTCTTGGTTATCAGCAAGATATAGCGGATCATCAGAAAAAGGCATGCTCACGGAGACCCTATCCGTCCTGAACAGACCATTCAAGAGCATATCGATGGACTACATTGGTGGATTGCCAAAAGTTGGAGATTTTGGCAATATCATCGTCGTGGTAGAGAGCTTATCCAAACATAAAACTTTCATCGTAGCACCAAATGATGTATCAGTCTAAGAGACAACTCAACTCTTCTTCAAACGTATTGCTAAATATTGGGGACTGCACAGGGACATCGTCAGTGATCGGGGATTCTCGATTTATCGACATACTTTAGATCGAGTTGTTCAAACTTCTTGGTTCAACTTTGAGCATGAGTTCGAGTTTTCACCCACAATCTGACGGATAGATAGAGCACTTCAATTCTATGCTGGAAAACTATCTTTAGCACTTTATGTAAAAATCTTGGATGCGGCTCGGATGTGTTTCAATGCCCAAAAGAGCTCTTCTCCCAATAAGAGTCCTTTTGAGATTACTACTGGTTAGTAACCGTTACTCTCTCATACTGTGGATATCGCTCCAAAACAATACAAAAAGTTTACAGATCTAAAGCGACCCACACTTAAATTGAAAAGATTCGAAAAGAATGTTGCTGAAGAGATTCTTGGCCATCGAACTATTCGAGTTTCTAGGAAATATTTTCAAGAGTACTTGGTCAAATGGAGCGGATGTAACAGCAAGTAGAATAATTGGGTAAGCAGAAAAGTCCTTAAAGCCTTCAAACCATGAATTGAAGAATATCATTCATTGATGGCTCCGAGGACGTCGCCAAAATAAATGGGGGAGAAAGTCACATACCACAGCTTTACTTAAGCCTCGTGACCCTATCGCAGCCGCAGTTTACCCAACTTCGACCGCACATTGTAAATATTTTATTTAATAGTAAAATAGTTAGAAATTAGAAAATAGCCGCAGTTTACCCAACTTCGACCGCACATTTTAAATATTTTATTTAATAGTAAAATAGTTAGAAATTAGAAAATTTTAGTATGATGCTAGAGATTTTAAACGTCTACTCCCCGTCACTTGGATTTTTGTTCCAAATGCTATTATAAGGGGTATTAGTCTTTTAAACATTTTCAAGCTTTCTAGTGTTCGCCTCCTACACTAGCCATTGTAATTTCTTGCTTTTGTCTATTGTAATATCTAGCTTTCAAGCAATCAATTATCAAGTTATGTTCAATGCATTTTAATTTTGTGTTGCAAGCTTTCTTTAACTTGTAATCAAAATTACTTTCATCCTAAAACGTTCGAGAGAAGGTGGAAGGTAGTTTAGCGGAGCAGACTACTGCTGCACGGTGTCCCTTTCTGTGCTAAGAAGAAATGTAACCCGTGAAACATGGAGCTGCGAATTCATTGATGGCTTTGGCTAAACATATTTTCTCCCTATTTATCCAAGATGACATGGGTTATGTTAAAGAGAACGTGCTTAAGATTATTGCCATCTTATGCGTGCGTTACTGGGCCCATTTGCATTTTTCTGGGCTAGTGGCCCATTACGTGTTAAGTACTCGTTGGGTTCACGCATAATTTTGCCCATTTGTTTCGGGATACAATCTGTCCCCCATTCATGTTGACAACCATGATTGTCAATGACATGATTCAACAGTTTATACTTTTTGTCAGAAATCTATAAATATGTCGTTATCTCTATGGGTATTCTTTATTTGGAGAATTCTTTGTGTACAAAATAGGGTACAAAATGGTGTCCAAAATTGTCAAATGGCCCAATAGTGGGGCCGCCATTTGGCAATTCACGCTTTTGTAACCCATTTTGTACCTGTAGCACAACCTATTTTCTTTGAAATCTTTTGTCTAGGTACGATTTCCCTTTTCTTCTTAAGATATTGAATTATCTACAATTAACCTGGTTGGATGGTGGAAATTACTTTGGTGTTGTAGGTTACTCAAAAGATAAAGATTTATACATGGTGGTGCACTATTGATCTACTTCCATCACTAGAATGCCTTCGGAGGAGAAATGTGGCGGCTGATTCACAGTGTAGTTGATGTTCCACGATGATGAAGATGGCATTCACACTACATTCACATGTCCAGCAGCGATGTGTGTGTCACAGATTTGATACTGAGGCTAGTATAGCAGCACCTTCAATTTCGTGCCATAGGAGCCCGCTAGCCGCTGCATGGAATTAATTCTAGCAATAGCACAGAACTGTTGGTAAGCGAGAAATGATTTTGTGTTAGGAAAACGGCCCAAGATACCGGATTAAATATTGGAGGAATCACTGTCTTTGCTAACTAAATTTCAGGTTTTTCGCCTACTGCATGGTACTTGAGTACTTTGGCCAGTTGGAGAAGACGAAAATTGACTCGACAATCAGGGGCTAATTAAATTGAATGTAGATACTGCAATTCAAGATGAGCGAAACAAGTATGGAGTTGGAGGGATGTGTCAAACTCACAGGGGTAATTATAGCGGCTTTCTCAAAGAAGTTGGAGGGAAAGGTGACGTCCTATATCGTTGAATGTTGGGCCATTCTGGAGGGTCTTCTATTTGTGCACAACCATGACCTTGACATTGCCCTTATTGAGTAACAGTGTCACAATGCTGACCAAGTAGTGAAAAATCTACCATTCTTGTATAGGGAGGCATGAGGCAATGTGTTGCTCTTGCTTTGACAAAATCTGGTTTGTCCTGTCTGATAAGATTTGTGGTTTCATTTTAAAAGGTCAACTTTATTAAGAGGAGTAACTCAAACTCTTATAAATTTGTCTATGTTTTCATTTTTGTAGGATTTTATCTCTTAACATGTCCCTGCAAGATGATTTCTTGTTTGAGCAGATTAATCTTGAATCCGTGTGCTTAATTTTTTTTTATTTTATTTTAGTCTTAATTGGATCAAATTGCTTGTTGGAGCTAAACGGGCTCTGATACCATGATAAGATTTGGGGTTCTATCTTAAAATGTCAACTTTATTAAGAGGAGTAACCTCAACTCTTATAAATTGGTTTATGTTTTCATCTTTATTCGATATAGAATTTTATCCCTTGACAATGTCTAGTTGCATGCTTTGGGAATCTCTTCTATTGACAATATTGTTTTAGATGACACTGGTGAATAAAAGCTTGTTTGGATTTTTTTTTTTTTTTTTTTTTAAAAAAAGCCTTAGAATCTTCTCTTTCTGTTTTCCTGTGTTTCTTCCCTTTGTTATTAGATTTAATTGCAATTACTGTCATTTATATGCATCAATTTTGAGAATCTAGCAGCTGAAAGCCTGAAACTATAGCCAACAATTTTTCAAAATTTAATACGCAATAAACTCTTTCATTTTTTACAAACCCATAAATGTTGGAATGCTGTAATCTCAATTTTGTAGTTTCAAACCATAGTAATAGTGCATACGAAGCTCACAGTTGGAGACACATATGAAATAATTACATTGAAAGCTTTTTCTTTACATACGACATCTGGGAAAAACGAATAGACAGGCATGGTTAGATCATGCTTTTAGTTAGCTAACTCCTCTGTTTTCCCTTACTGTTAGACAATATGGATTTGATTATTTTGACTCAGAACAACGGGTGGCCTAAAGAATCTTGAGACAAACCTTACATGGCTTTTAGCTAAAAGAAACGATGCCCATCTCCAAATCCTTCTATGCGTCAGCCATGAATGTATATAACCATGATTTGACCATCCCTTATCTACTACACGAATAATCATGATACATAACACAATTGCATCAATAGCACTTGTAACCATTAGCGGACCAGAAAAATGCTCAAGGCCTAAACTCAGCTTATCGTCTGGTTTGCTTGATAAGGTGTGAGTTGGCAAGGAAAGAATGCGCTTTTCCATTTGATTTATTGCTCCATTCTCTTTCATATTTAGAATTGCTCCTGATATATCATCAGTCAAAGATGAACCCTTCGGGAATACCTGGAAGATAATCAAAGTGCATCAGTATTTTCATGCTAATTAATTCCGCTGAGGTTATTGATCGAGTAAATAATAAGAAGAAAAATCTGTCTAGTTCCCTTCAAAATTGGCAGTGAAAATGTGCTTTTATGGCTTTCCATAAAATGAAAAAGATGGAGAGAGCATATTAACATGGGCTTAAATCTTACATAAGCAAGGCCTCCAACTTCGAAGCTAGGTTTTGCCATGACGTAGCCTTTATTTTTTGCAACGAATAATTTCGCATGTGGACTAATCAAGAATGCTGCAGAAATCTGCCCCTTTTCAAAAGCTTCCAGGTAGTCGCTGCTAGAAGCAATTTTTTTGATGTTTGCTTGATTGAATGTCAAAGTATCGAGGAGATACGTCACAACGAAACCCTTTTCGTTGCATCCAACAGTTGCATTAGTATTCTTAAGATAGTCAATATCTACTATAGATGGTTTCAACCTTGGAACTGTCATCATAGAACTCAGAACTGCAGTATAAGATGCTGTTACAACCACAATCACACACAACCATACTGCAAGTATCAGTCGCGATAGATTATTTCTGATAGATTCTCCTGGACATAGAAGGTTAGCAATTGTAAGATTTTTCCCATTCAAATAAAATCACACATATACGTGTCAACTTTGTCATATCGAGTAGGCACTTACTATGTGCAAATGATAGAAGAGTGATAGAAAGCCAAAGAATGGAGCCAATCATCTCAGGAAATGAATCTGCAAACTCTGTATTGCCGTTCACCTTCTCATTGAAATAAATAATGGCTGCCGCGCATTGGCTCAATGCTGCCAGCGCTGCCCACAATTTCCATTCAAAGGCCTCCACAACAATGAATCCTTGCCGTTTCAAATCTTTATGTGCAGGTGCTACCATAACAATTTGAGTGTCCAGATAGGGTAGTGAAAAATCAGCATAACGATATCGATGTTCCAATATATTCGTGTCACCGACTGCTGCATCCAAGGTCTAATTAAAACAGGAGTTTCAGATTCAGGGATATAGCAACAAATAAGTTAGTTCGGTAAGGGCATTTAAAGCCTCACATGGCTTAGTTGAATCTTGGAAGTCAAGTAAGTCATGCTCCTTCCTTAAATATTTATTTTGTTTTTTCAATATTTTCCATGAAAACCTAAATTTGATGAATTACTACTTACCAAACATGCTCGAAATTATCATTGTTAAACTGGATTGTATTGTCATGCTAAGAGAGAGAACATGTTTTACCTTATTAGAAACTGCAATAACCAGCTCATCGTAGCTGCCATTAAATGGAACGAAAACATGGGGCAAATCATACTGAAGCAGCTTAATTGCAGCTTCAAAAACATCAAGGGAAAATCCGCTGAAGGATGTTCGATTTTGTACTTGGTCATAGCTCACGTGCACAAACTGATGGAAAGCAGCCATAGCAGGTACTCCGATTTTCAATTCGGATTCCCTTGGAACTGTTTGCTCACCTCCTGGCCAGTAAATTGATGCCAATTCCTTGCATTTTTTTCCCTTTTTCCTGGTACCCTTTCTCTTATGATCTATGAAATCTATTGAGAAGCCATGCTCAGGTGACCACAATGCTATTTGTCTATAATTTCTTCCTATCACGTTAATGATCTGAAAGGTCGTATTTTGTGATGTTTTCTGGTTCTTGAAGCTGATTTTTCCACTAAGGCCTTCCAAATTACTAGAGGAAATATACTTTATCAATTCACCTGAGTTCATTTTTCCTTTTGAATTTTGCAAGAATTTTGCAATGACCGCTGTAGCATCATATGCTTGAAGAGCATACATGCTTGGATTTGGATGTTCTTCTTCAGGATATGATGACCTGAACTTTTTTCGAAACCTGAATTTAAAATCTTGAAAATATTTGCTCTCTTCTACAAAATTCATCTTAAATCCAATGACCCCTTGCATATTTCTTATAGAAGATGGCTCAAGAGAATCGAGAAGACTAACAACATCCTCGAACAGAATCCATGCATAACCTTTTTCCAAGAGTCCCATTTTCTTAGCCTTCTCAAAAAGAATTGAAGAGAACTCCAAAGACGACTGCATTAGTAAAAAAATCCCATTTCTTTTGCTTTTGAGTTTCTTCAACTCTTCTTGGATGAAGGCTTCGGGTTCTTGTAAAGAGGTTAGGGAAGGAAAAGCTAGATCGAATTCAACAGAAGAATTGTAATCTTTTAGTGATTCAGAAAGTTGTTTTTTAAGTCTAGAATCCGAGTAGAAGCTGTTGCTTTTTTCGTATATGACTGTGACTCTTCGCCACCTGAAATGTCCTATAATTGCTGCGGCGCATTGCATTCGAATGGAGATATCAGTATTGAGCTGGAAAACAGGTGATGGTTGAGGAAATAGCTGTGATGGAGAAATGGCTGCTGAGCCAATGGTGATTATGGGGGTGGTGCTGACTTCTTCGAATTCTGAGAGAAGAGTGGCTTCTTCCAATGTTAATGCTGCAATAATTGCTTGTGCATTTTTTTTCTTGACAAGGTCAATTGCTGCAAAATAATTGGAGATTGTATTTAGCAACTTTTATGGCAAATAAAATTGAACACAGATCCCATATAAAATAGTCTCTAAAAAAAGAATGCAACTAAAATGTCAAGGAATATCTTTACTATTATCTGTTGTGCCGGTATAATATACGCATTTGAGTCTTGTGATCTGTATACCTGTGCTTGGCACCTCTTGTCGTGACTTAGCTTGGCTAGTTTTTGTGTCGAGCACTTTGACATGTCGATTCTCAAATACACTTATATGTAGTGTTTTTCATTTATATTCTAGTTAACTATTAGATTGAGATCGGTCAAATTCTTCTCGGGTTGTGTTCCAGATCATTAATGAAGTCTTCTTTGAAAATGATCCAAAAGTGACTAGTTCAAAAAGAGAAAAATAAATAAATAAAATCATAACGATCTTTTACGCCAGTGATTTCAGGAAATGTCAACGAATGATGAGCAATTAAAGAGAAGTTTTACGTACCAGTGGAAGCTGCTCGAGCAAACTTTCCATTTGTATCTTTGATGTGCAAATCCAACTTTGAACAATTCAACCACTGAGTATAGTCACTGACAGCCATTTGAATGGCAATTTTCTGCTCCTTTCCGACACGAGAACTTTGATCAATCACACTCCCTATCCTGCCAAATATGTGAGGACAATCTCCTGGACAATTGCATCTTTTCTTATTTTCTTTTGCTTCTGCTTGCATGAATAGTGCAGAGAAGATGAACAGGAAGTATAGAAGAGGAGCTTTTTTTCTATGCAAAGTGCTTTTTTCCATGTGTAATTACTTTGAGCTTGATGAAGTTAAATGGAATAACATATATTCAGATTCGAACACATTATTGGAGATACAAACGTACATGCCTTCTTATTCAAATGAATGCCTTTCTACAATTACACGTAATTCATTGACTTCTCAATATTCGAGACCAATTCTTGAATTTTTTGCACTTAAACCGAATGTTCAAAACAACTAAGTGAAGTTGCCCAGAAATTTACAAGTAAAATAACGAATTACTTAGATTATTTCAAAGATGGACATACGTCCCTTTCTTTGACTAATTCATAATAGATGCAACCACAAAAATTGCGGGAGATGCCATTCTGATCTGGCGAATAAAGTTGACTTGACCATTTGAATTTGGCAAAGTTCACAGATACTGCGATATTGAAGAAAAAATATATATCTTAAAATATTTGAGGATGATAGATTGTACCGTAGCTAGTACTCCAGTGAACATTCCAAGAAAAAGTGAATAAAACAGTAGTCTTGCAATGTAAATGTATTGGAAAGATATCACTTTGAATTTTCCCAAAAAAAATAAATAAATAAATAATTCTTCCTACCTTTTCTAATCTATAAGAGAAAATTCAAATTTACCAATCTAGAGAGGTGTGAACAGGAGTGAACGAGAAGTAAATGTGGATTAGCCACTAATGAAATCTAACTTGAGTAAGCACTTGTTGGTTTTGTTTGTGAGACTGAGTCTTGGTATTAATCTTACGTGCTTTTCACATTCTGGATTCGCATCCAATCTGAGCTTTTAAGCCGTAGATTGGCAATATAGCGATTTTGGCTTATCGTGATGTGCGGCTTTTCATGGTGTAATTAATTGTTGAAGAAAAGAAGATGATACCGGATTTAATCCAATACTAAATTGTTACAAAAATAAGAGATTATAATTACAATATGAAGTAATTGATCATAGTCATAAGAAAAAAAAAATTACAAGGAATGAAAATTTAATTATAATATGGGAAAAGAATACAGAGATTTTGTATTTGCAATGTTTCTAATTTCTTACTAAATAATAATGAAGAGTCAAATATATATATAGAGAACAAATAAATGATGTCTAAATCCTAATATCAGAGTTGTAGTTGAAGCAAGAATGCAAAAACGGAGTAGATGAGGAAAAATCGCACGTAGTGAAAACAGAACAAGTGGTGCCTTGGTGCCACCTGACTGAAATCTCTGTGGCACCGTAGCACCTACTCTTGGATCCTTTATTTCAAAAACTTGATTTTCTTCATTCCAAAACCTTTTTCAAGTCCAACACAAATTTCAACTCCTAAATAGGCTTCTAAGTAGAATTTCAACTAGAATTTTTCAAGTGAACTTGAATAAAATTTCACAATATCATTCTAAATAGAATTATTCTTAATGTGTACTTTAATTAGAACTCTCAATTATCTTCAACATTCCCACAATGTCCACCTTGACTTGAATTCCACTGCAATGAACCAAATTTTAAAGAAAAATTCTCCACATAAAGACAAATTCTATTGCAAGAAATAAACTTGATATTTTCAATGAAAAGCATGAACGAAATTCTCCATAAAAAAATCAACTGAAAATATTCTCCACAAAGTGATCCAATTACCATCAAACAAGGCTGAAACAAACCTTATAACAGAATCACAATTGAATACATAAAAAAAAAAGATTTTGGCTAAAATCAACAATCTTAACGACATTCAAACCATCAACTAAATCAGCAAAGTTGTATCTATATGGAACCTTATGGTAAAAAAATGGGTATGTTACTAGCAATTGAATTCAATGATACCGTATGATGATGGTGACAAGACAGATTTATCCATAAATTCTAAATTCAACTGAGATGTGTTTTTTAAAGAAGACACCAAATTAGACTCCAATGGTACAAAATTCAACTCTAAATCCACCTGAATTCTTAAAATATGATGATTGCTCAAAGATTCTGTATAACACTACAATATATATAAATACGATTTTCTATGTTCCTTTAATGAAACACGGGCACATTTACTAACCTGCAGGATTCTACCTTCAACTATTTGCATGTATCCTTTTGAATTAAGCATATTTAAAGAGATAATTTTTTTTTTTCAGATCTGGAACGTGTCTGACTACATCAAAGTTCTAATCATTCCATCAAATATCTTTATTTTGACCCGATCAATACCAGCTATCGACAAAGTGTATTATTATCAATCATCATTTTTTTTTTGTAACTTCCTCATATGTCGAAAATAAATCCCGGTTATGAGTCATATGAAAAGTACAAATTGTATAAAAAATTCAAGCCTAGTCAGGTTTGGAGTTGTAGTCAAACATAAGTAAAATCACTCCATCACTCTTAGGATTTTTTGCAATAGTTGATTCCCTTGAAGTTTCTAATTGTTGATTTATAGTCAATTTTGATTTATTCTACAACTTATAACAATTGTTTAATGAGCCCCTTTTTTCTTACAATAAGAAGCTAGATTTTGACTTGCCCTTGAACAACCACAATTAACAATGAGACCATCTTTATGACCCTCAAATGCAACAAGATACTTCATCTTCTCATTTGAATACAAAGCATCGTATACTTCTTTGATGATGATAGTATCACGACCATATAAAATCGTGTCTCTAAAAGATATGTATAAAACGGGCAATGAACATAATAAAATCAATCACAAATTTTCTTCATCATATTTGACCTCCAATGTCTCCAAATCAGCAATGATTTCCTTAATATCAGTTAGGGTAATCCTCAAAAGACATACCTTCTGTCATACGATGATGCAATTTGCTAGTAAGACTCTTCGCCATGTATAATTGTTCCAATTTTATAGCGGTTGACTTCTCTTTCAAAATGTCCTGAAAAAATATTATTTGAAAGATGAACATGTATTTGAGATAGGGACTTTCGATTCCTCTGTTGTTTCTCCTCCAGAGTTCGTCTATGGACATTTTATCAAATACATACCAACAATGCGTCGCTCAAATTCATCTGAGCAAGTACTGCTCGCATCTTTACTTGTCACAAAGAGAATTATTGTGATCTAATAACGAAATATCATAATTCATTGTTGCCATCATGAAAGATCAATTGAGCTATTAATTTGATCAAAACCTCAATCTTTTCAAGAATTTCAACACCAAAAGTTCTTATACACGTTTTTTGAAGAAAAGAAGATGATACCGGTTTTAATCCAATACAAAAGAACAAAATAATTGATCACAAGAACAAAAGAACAAAATAATTTCTAAAGAATAGAGATTTTATTATAATGTGAAGAAAGAATATAAAGATTTTGTGTAAAAATGCATTCTTGAACATTGTTTTGACCTATTTAAATCACACATTTTCAATAAAATATTATTATACTCAAATTCAAAACTTTTCTTTATTTTTTAACCACGCATTTATAATCAATATGTTATTCAAAAATGCATCAATACTACAGTGTTTGACTTATAATCATATATGATAAACGTATTTAGATAGAAATTGAGATAGAAAAATACATTTGTTGAATTCTGCATACTCATTTGCTTGTCTTGAACACAAAAAGTCACGATCTACAATTCATGACTGACCAATTGTCTAGACTCTAATTAAAATCCACTCAAGGAACAAGAATGAGAGAATTATGATTTCCCTTTTCTTGTGCTAACAAGAATATAAATCATCTTCTATTTTTCTATAATTTTAATATTTTATTAATATAAGTTCAAGTTGGCTTGACCCGTCTCTTAAACTTAAACTTAACCTTGATCCAATATTTAATTAATCTAATTAATTAAATTTAGTTCATGAATTAATTAATCCAATTAATTAATTTGAGCATGTTAACAAGAAACTCAATTAATTAATTATCTAACACTTGTTAATTAATTAATTGGTGAATCTCATTCTTCTAGTCTCATTTTATGTATGACCTATTAGGTTCCTGATCACGGTACCTAACGGCGTGAATTATTATTTTGATCTAATCAAAATTGATAAATTAAAATACCCAATTTTAATTTATCATTAATTCACATTCTCTTCCCAAATTGACATCTAACAATATGTCATGACAATATATGTGACGAAAAATATCACGTCATTTACCGTGAAATTATAATCATTTCATCAATATAATCTGATCAATTACGAGATATGGATATGCGTCAATCTCAATTATCGATCATACATTTTATCCTACTATTAAGTCAATGTAAGCCGAAAATTCTTTTTTGACTTATGAGTACCAATGATTTCAACTTAACCGAATGGAATGTAAATCATAATTTCTTACTATTTAAGAGTGACGAATCATCTATTGATCATTCATAACTTTCATATGATTCTTAACATACCCGAACGATACTGTATAAGCGACATTCAGTAGAGTAACATCACCAAAGTATGACTGTTCTCATATAAGACACAATATGACCTAAAATCGAATGACCAGTTTCATTACCGAACGTTAGAGATTAATCATTGACACTCAAATAGTTATCCATGTGGAATCTCTCCAACGGTCTTCAATGTTTTGTTCTATAACAAAACATCCACGTGTTCATTAAAGTGTAACCATATTTTAGCTCGTAAGATCAGCTACTTACTTAACAAGTAAGAAATGTCACACGTGATGATCTTTCCGTAATAACGAAATCAATATTTCGTTATTATTTACGATCATAGATGATTTAAGATTCAATTATATATAGTTTGTATATCACAATCACAACTCATTGTGATTAACATATTATTAAGATTTGAATTTATGCGTTCTATTATTTAATTTAATTTAATATTAATTAAATAATAGATATGTCATAAAAATGTATCAATTATATATATATTAAAAGTGTTTATGTCCACAGTCGATTGGACATTGAGTATAACACTTACATTAACACGAAAGGATTGGACTCATTAGGCTCCAGTTTGATGTACAATAAAATGGAAAGAGTGAATTTTTATTTGATGATGTGATTGTGAACATGTAGTTAAAAAAGAAAGAAAAATTATTGATGTGATGAAAAATATTATTTTATTGAAAAATGTGTGATTGAAAATGAGTAGAACAGTGAGAATGAAAATTATAATGTAGCTCAAACAAGGGCTAGGTTTCTTGTCAGCTGCAAAGTTCATAAGAATTCCCTTTCTAAGAAGTGGGGAAATCATCATCAATTCTAGTGCTCATTCGAACCTCGGTCTTTTAGATGTACAAATCCCGGACTCTCCTCAATATGATGGATCCCAAAATAGAGAAGGGTGCAGTTTCTTTTTCTTTATTCACTAAATGAACTAGGATTGATCTTGATGAAGAAGAAAAAATGTAATTTGTTGCGATTCTTCATGAAAAGACAGTTTTTGTATTTATTATCAAATCCACTCATTGTTTTGGTGGATTGAAAAGCTGGATAATTTTGCTATAATTAACAATAAAGCACCAGTTTTATGCAAATGGATGATTATTATATTGAAATTTCCGTAAGCATTACTATCTAAACAGTTAAATGATTTCACCTGACAGAATTTCATTCATGCTGTAGAATTTCATATCTCTAGTATTTGTTTTCTTTCTAAAATATACTAATTCAGGAGAATTGTATCTTCATCAGACATAGTTTTCAAAAAGAAATGGGAAAACTTCAGTGATTTCTGCAGTAGTAAGCCCTTGTTTTTTTGTGTTCAAGATGCAAGCCGAATATCGTCTTCAATTTTAAATGGCTCCACAGTGAAAAGCTTGCGATGGTGGCGGCTGGATTATCGTCTCACTTCACTCTATTTCGGAAGATATGTCAGCAGTGTTCAATACTTTTTTCAGGGTAAATAAATATTTTTCATTGATTGCAAAAATATTTTTTGGAGCTGAAGAATAGATCGCGAATACTGTATACAATATATTGGACGGTAGAGGAAGCCTAATCTAAGGAGGCAAACAAGTTCAGACTCAATTGACAATGAATAGAAATCTTGAAAGGCGAAAGGCTCTCATAAAGAGGTTTTTAACCTTTCATTTTTAAAACTCATGCATATGGCAAGTAAAACTGTGCAAATAAGTAAACGTAGATGTAAGATAATTTGTATCCTATCAAGTAGTTTATCTGAATCTGATTAATTGCACACAGTGAACATGACGAGCAGGAATGAATAATGCTATAAGAGACGAATCGTAATGTTATGAAAACAGCCTCAACTACTTCATTCATGAAATCAATTAGGAGGCAGAAGACAATATGTAGAAAAACGCCTTCAGATGAATCCAAATATAGCTCATGAGTTCCTAGATGATTGGAAACTTTCTATTCAAAATATAAATGAAAAAAATATGGTTAGATGCTCTGGTTAGCACTCAGGCCTCAGTTTTCAGTTTCAATATTGATTATATTATTCTGTCTCTGAATAGTGGGAGCCCCAAATACTGTTGAACTAAAAGTAATGATGCCCATCTGGAAATCCTTTTATGCATCAGTGAAGATTGTGTTGAGTCGACCATCGTTGATGAATTACACGAACAATCATAATCAAGGATACAATTGCAGTAGTCATACTCGTAACAATTAACGGACCCGAAAAATGTGAAAGGTGTAAACTTAGGTCATCGATTTGTTGATCTGATGAGGAGCTGGTCGAGAAGGAAAAAAATTTCCCTTCGAGGTTATTTATCACTCCAGTTTGTTTCAAATTTAGAACTGCTTTTGATACATCAGCAGTGAAACGAGAACTCTTTTGGAATGCCTGCAAAAAAACCAAAATGGATCGGAATTAATTAATGCTGATATGAAAATCAAGAGATGAAAAACAATTCCAAGGAGTAGAGGTGTCAAAATTTGTAACAAGATTCAAATGTAGAGGCTTGTAGCCCCCATTGGCGAAACACTTAAGTAATTAACGTAAAAGTGAAAGCTCATAGTCGTGGCACGCATGCCTAAAAAGAGCTGTGTCTTGCCAAAGGCACTGCCATCTCAAAAGGAGGCTGTTCTTGTTTTACACGGCCTGGTTTACACCTCCACCTTGAGTGTTGCAAATTAATTAAACTTGGAATTGAATCTTACATAAGCAAGACCACCAACTTGAACCCTAGGTTTTGCAATGACATAGCGTTTGCTATTAGTTGCTAGGAAAAGTTTTGTTAAGGGATATAATCCCA
>CAIGRO010268066.1:0-13044 GCA_903798355.1 Fraxinus baroniana
TAAAATCATTTTATTTGGAAAAAATTGGATCTGGATATTCCGTTGGCAATTATTTGGAACATGAAAACTTTTTAAGGAAAAATCATTAAGGAACATGAAGACTTTTTACCAACGAATATTCCGTTAACAATTACAATATTTTTAGCAATGGAAATGCCGTTGGCAATAAAAGATTTTTATCAACGGCATTTCTGTTGGAAATGAAAAAAATTTTACCAACAAAATTCTGTTGGTAAATGGAAAGATGTTTACCAAAGGAAATTCAGCTGGTAAAAGTAATCCACTATCGGTACCCTCAAATTAGCAACGGATTTTCAGTTGATCTTTTTCCGTTGGTGAAGATTATTAACGACGGATATCGTGGCTTCAGACACGGATATTCCGTGCTTAAAACCATGTTTTTTTGTAGTGAAATAGAGAAAGAGAGCTACACATAAAAAAAAAAAAAAACTATTTTGTCTCTTCATATATAATAATATCATTAAATTTATCAAGAACAAGAAGTTAATTCCTATATTTTGAGAGAAGAGATCGAACATTCACAAGGAATTGAGATCAATTAACATTGGGCTTGAAGATCAACTTCTTTTGAAAAAATACAACACCTAATTATTATCATCGCATCATCTTATCCCTTCATCATTGTTCTTCAGTTTGTCCAATAAGTATTATTCATCATTGTATATCAGATTTCGAAACTCAAAAACTGGTTTTATAACAAGGATTGAAAAATTATATTGGTGTGCATTTGATATATTTTAAAACATAAATAACAAAACGAAAGAAGATATAAAAGCAAGAAACTACGAAAAAACTGATGAACGAACTCCAAAACAATTGACAATAATAAAAAACACTATAAGTCTATAACTAGAAATACCTCTATCAAATCTAAATAGAGAGAAGTTTGAATGTCGAATATTAATGTTAGCAATTGATGCCTCGTAACATCTAACATCTAAAACTGAAGAAGATATAAAAACATAAATAACAAAATGGAAGAAGATATAAAAACAAAAAACTATGAAAAAAACTGATGAGCGAACGCCAAAACAATTGACTATAATAAAAAACACTATAACTAGAAATACCTCTATCAAAGCTAAATAGAGAGAAGTTTGAATGTCGAATATTAATGTTAGCAATTGATGCCTCGTAACATCTAACATCTATTCATTTATGACATTATCTCCTTTATATAAGAATGGTCAATGAGATTAAATTTTTGAAAATTTTGAGTAACTTATGTCATCGTATGCTTTCAAAATTTTCGCTCACTTTATCGTTCATGTTCCACCTTCATAACGAATATGTGTTGTTGCTTAATTATAAACTAGCAATATTGTTTTTGTTAAACATTATCATCCGGTTTTGTTAATTTCATATGCTTTTGTGAACTTAAGTTAGAAATTTCTATCATGACCAACATTGAGACATAGTATCTTCTTAATGACAAGGATCACATACTCGTGATGAAAATTGTTTGTCATCATCGCAGGTTAAAGTTATGGATTATTTAACCATTCACATGTAGTACTTTTTGTTCTTTCAAGTAATATTTCAGTTATAAAACTAGTAATGCCTTAATAAATTACTTTCGGTGACACCAAATAATTAACGCGATAACTTCGAAACATAACTATATTTTTAACCTCTTTTACATAGCATAGTCGTTTTAATATTTGTTTTGTTACATCAACCTTTCCATTAGCGGTGGCCAATGGAGTCAAAACTTAAACATACATATGAAGTCTTTTTAATATTTGTTTTGTTACATCAACCTTTCCATTAGCGGTGGCCAATGGAGTCAAAACTTAAACATACATATGAAGTCTTGAATTGTACGCTTTTTCTATCTACTCCAGTTTACGTCAATTAATGTTCGATAAATTTGAGATAAATTCTATTGTCCTAATCTTTCGTATCAATGTACTACTAATTGCTTTGTCAGTGCAATAGTTCAGTGATTTCCATCAAGCTCAAACTTTTTCTTCTCAACCCTGTATTTCTTTACCTGTAGGAATTAGAAGATTACTTCAAGAGTTCATTTTGCATTCAAGCATCACATTGAAATCAACAAGTACTTATAAATAATCACGTTTACTCATTTGAAACATTAATAACCCGTATAAAATAAGCATTTGTACGCGTAGTTGAAGTTGGTTCTTTCACTATTGATAAGTGTATTTTATACATTTATTTGGAACTAAAACTATAAATATTTAGTATATTTATGAAAAATGAGCAAGATCTAAAGTTTGGAAACTAAAGTGTACATATTCAAAAGTTGTGTCGAAACTCATGATGAAAATTCGAAAATGCTAAGGTTCAATTGGATGCAATTAGAAGTCAAAAGAAATGAAATATGACCAAAATATTTTCACAAATCAATTTCTAACCGCATAAGGATGTTCCAAATTTTACTAGAATATTGTAAATTTTACTAATTATTATGTTAAATAAAAACTTACTTAACTTTCACAATAATAATTTAGTTTCTCATTAATATTTGATACATAACATTCCCGTACATCGTACGGGCATTTAGCTAGCAATTATAAAAATAGTAGATGTTTTAAACAACAAAATAATAAATTAAACCCTTCTTTGATTCTCATTTTTTTTTTTCGAAATGCATTTTTTTCTCTTTTCTTTTTAACTACACATTCTTTAATAAAATAATATTACATGAAAACTTAAAATTATTCCTTATTTCTTAATCATACATTTTCCATCAATCTATTATTCAAAAATACATTCTACGCCAACAAATGGGATTTCTAAAAGTCCTTAAGTTTTTTGATATGCTGATAATAAAATAGGATTTCTATAATTTATTAACACAATAAATTTGAATAATTTAAAAAATGCAAAATTATTTAAGAAATCAAATCATTCCCCTCAAAATTTTCTAGTTAAACATTAAAAGCCACGATTAAATTAAAATTTGTTCTAAACTAGAAAGAAAATGTGAGAATAGAAAGAGTCCATATACTTGTGTTTATTTATCGATAACCAAAGTTTTGTATTTATACATATGAATTAGGGTTGGCAATAGTCACTTACATGTAATAATTAATTTATAAGTCCCCTATAACGACTATCTACTAGGGGTGTCAAATCGGTTCGTCGGTTCGGATGGTTCGCAACTTGAATGATGCTCTGAGCTTGAGTCGGCTCGTGTGATAGCCCTAAATGGCCTTTCTCTTTTTCAGGCAGAGCTGCTTAGGACCTACTTTGTAGTGCGAGCTGCAGTTGCTTTTGCAGATGGGGGGTTTTCACTCCTACACAATGAACATTTTTTTTTTCTAGAAAAATCGAGTGAGCTCTATTCAGTAAGGCCCAAGCCAAAAGATCAAGTCAAACTACTAATTTACGGTCAAGCTTTGGCTCAACACAAACTTTTTTTTTTTTTTTTTTTTCCAGGCCATGCCTGAGCCACGAGCTTCTACTTGTTTACACCCCTGCTATCTACACAACAAAATGCCCCATAAACAACGTTTGATAGAAACTCAAAAGACAAAAACTACCAAACGAAGGAAAAATTACAGTTAATTGTAAATGAATTTAGAGTATTAAGTTGTTGTCTCATTAAAACGTTGTTAGAAAAATTCAACTGGACAAAACCTAGAGGAAGGAAAAAAGATAAAATTACACCTCATGATGTTTATCACTAAGATCTTTTAGGCAACACCAATATCGTGTATCAATTTTTTGAATGTAGACGTGGGCAAAATACTAATGTAAATTAATCAGCCACAATATAACTAGAAGTATTCGTTGAACATTAATGTCACCAATTTTCTGAAACTCATGCGTATAAAGGAATTTTTGAGAAACATACTTTTTAATTTCCCTTCTGATATAGACTCTTTTAAGTCGTGTAATATAAGCTGCATTTTTTTCATCTAATATAGTTGAACTATCTTTTGTTGAAACTAATTTGCGTAATACTTGGTTGTAATGAGTCTCATTCCTCAACTACACACATTCTTCACTTGTTTCATTAATAGCAATAATTTCAAAATGATTTGTAGATGTTGTTATCAAAGTTTACTTCACGAATATCTAAATATAGTTGTTCATTCACATTTAAATACAGATTCTATTTGTGAATTAACTTTATGAAAATTAGAGATGTAACATGTTGTTGAATATCTCACTAAGTTGGAAGATCCTGATTTTTGTGAATAAAATAATCACAAGTCAATAGTATTTCTTAGTTAACAAAAAAACGCGTTTAACACACTCCAATATCTTTGAGTTAGTGTATAACTATATCTTGTAAGGAGATTTATAGAAAAAAATATGTCTGATCGAGTGCAATTTGAAAGATAGATTGATGCTCTAATTGCATTTAGGTATGGTACTTTGATACCAAAAACATTTTTCTCATCTTCAAGTGAGCAAAATAGATCTTTTTTCTCATCAAGTCAAACAATCAGAGGTGATGCAGGTGGAAGTGATTTATTCATATAAAAAAACATTTTAATATATATTTTTATATATATATGAAGATTGATGAACATATAATCATTATGGAAATGTTCAATATGCAACCCTAGTTAAAATTTAGTTTTTCTAAAAAATTTCATCTTGAATATATTTTTTCGTTTTCTTTTATGCTATTCAAGAGTTCATATTAGATTTACATCATAAACATAACTGGCAGAATTACAAATTCAATATCTATTTTCTTTATGAAAATATATGGACAAACATCATCATGTTTATAAAAAATTTTAACAAATATTCCTAAGGCGATTTAATGACACACTTCCAAATTGTTTTATTCTGTATAATGATATTTGCAGTTTGATTCAACACATAGTTTGGGTATGAATGATTTTCCTCACAATTTAAATCATTTAGGAACTTTAATGTATACGTCACTATCATACAGATAGACAGTAATTTGTTCTAAGACATGTAAATCTTTCAAACATCTAAATGCAATGACATACATCACACTCTGCTTTAACTCCATAGAATTCAATTTTCTCTACGAGGCTTCTTTTCATTTTTTTCCCAATACTTTCTACATTGCATTACTTAATAGACATTGCATCAATATCCTCTCTAGCATAAATAACATTGAGCGTTGCGAAAATTTGTCGAAATTTATTTCTTTTTGATTCCATTTATTCCTTTATTAACATAATATTATCGAGATCTCTTTTATTTAACAAATTTCAGGTACCAGAACCACTTTGGGGTTATTCAAATAGTTATGTCTTGTGGTCTCTTTAATAGGATCATCTTAATCGTGTGCTCAAATTTTCCGTTTGACAGATACTTTTTGTCTTCGTAATTGATTTTTCTAACACGTTTCATACACATGCTAAATTTACTATCTTTAATAATAACAAAATGTTCAATTGGAACAAAAATCAAAAGTAGGGCATTTATAGACGGTGTATTGTTAGTATTGCATTTGACAACTGATTATCTGTTATTAAACTCCATATTGTTTTATGCGAGATTTGTTATGATTCCATGTATGTAATTTCTTTTTCAGCTATTTAATATATCTCCTCGAATATTGAGATAACTATCTTATAAACAATGATAGACGATAAATCGTAAAAATGTAGTTTGTATAGAATAGATTTAAGACCTAAGAAGTCTTTACAGCATTCTTCGAAAAAATGATCAATTTTTATGCATATAATAACATGTAACTGAACAAAAATATGAAACTTTGTTATAATGATCAATTGAGTTTAAGAAACGAAGGATTCCAATCCCAACTGTAGCTGGTGAAAGCCTTCTAACCTACATACTCTTAGGTCGTACAAAGGTGCGTGATCAATGTCATTTTATGATATATTTAGGCCTTGTTTGATGTCAATTCTTATTTTGAGAAGATTTTTGATTTTCTTCATAACTTGTGGACAATTGCGAAAAAAAAAACTTGGGGACCTTCACCTTTTTCACATAACATTCACTTCAGGAAATAGAGTAGAACTAGCAGAACGATATTTACATATTGAGTAAAAACTCATAATTTTGTTGAACGACAATGAACGTGTTTCAATTCATCCAACAACTATTTTAACTAAACATCAAATTACCATACAATACTCACTATTGATCCAATATAATTCTAATAGAAAACTTGCACATAAATATTAATAAATTTATACTAGTTCTTATTCATGACAAATACATATTTGCAATGTCTCTTCAAGAGGAAATAATATTTTTTAGAATATTAATATAAGTTGTTCTTTTGCATGAGTAAAGATAATTATTATTTAAAATATTGCATTATATAGAATTTGTTTTGAAAGATCAATTTTACTTTTTTCATAATTGTTAAATTTTATACAATTATGCTTTTAGGGAGCAAGTAATATTCTAATTGAATATTAATATAATACAAAATTGTACTTTATTCAAGAAATCGATAGTGTAGTACTGTTCATCCAAAAAATTAATGTATGAAAAAGTTGTGCTTATTCGAGAGCGAAAATAAAATATTATTTTTGAATATTTATATCCTTATGTTTTCTTTCTTTTTTAACTTTCAAAAACCTACAATTTAATATTCTCCTGAAATATTAAATAGAATTGTAAATTTGTGCTTTTCTCAAAACAACACCGTACATATATAGAATACTAGAAATTTAATAAGTATTAAGTTGTTCTTTAGGAAAAATACAGTATTTTGTTAAATATGGATATATAAATTTTAATTCTTTAGGAAAATTATTTTAGAAATAATAAAATATTCTTACAAAATATTGATTTAAAAATTATGTTTTTTAAGATCAACCTATCAGTATTCTTTTAAATTAGCCGCATATATAAATAACTGTTTTTTAGGAGCTACATATAAATAATTGTTTTTTATCTAGAACATCGATAGTTATAAATTGTGTAAATTGATTCAATTTTAGATGTGACATCACAATATTCTTATGAAATATTGAATATTGATATTTACAAATTTAATTCTTTTTACAAAAAGAACATTAATATTTGCCAAAATATTGACATAAAATTGTGGTTTGAATTACTAGAATAATAAGATACGTAAAGTTTATACTTCTATGGAAGTCGTAGAAGTAATGTTTTTTAAATAGATTAATGCTTTACCAAAAGTATCAACCTAATATTTTGCAGGAATATTGATAGAATTGTAAAATATTTTTTTTCTTCTTCTTTTGCTTTAACATGAATATTAAAATAATATTTTTTAAAAATTATAATACATATAAAATCATTCTTCGAGAACAATAATACAATGTTATTCTAGAATATTGATTGTATAAATTCGTGCTTCTTAGAAAAATCAGTACAATATTTTTCAAAAATATCAATATGTAAATATATATGTTTCTTCAAGATCAACAACATATTAATATTCACGAATATGATGAATACAAAATTATGCTCATGTGAATGTTGGCACATAATAATTTGGGATTGATCAGCATTAAAAATAATAATATTCTGAAATACTTCTACTTGTAAACTATTGTTTATTCATCATAATATTCATCATAATTATAAATTATATTCAAACAATATAAATACAATCAAAACGAATAGCGTATGCCATATTTGTCTTTATGTAATGAAGCTGGAAGAATCCAGCCTTTTCTTTAGTGCCAAAATAAATAATCACTTTGCGAAAAAAAAAAAAAAACTCATTTTTATTAAGAGATAAGCTTTATATTTATAGGTATAACGAGTTACAAACTAAATATAAAAGAGATAAGATAGATAGATATAATAGACCTGTGTATATTTTATTAAGAATATAAGCTTTATATTTATAGGTAACAATTTTGCATGTTGTGATACAATAGTGATTCACATATAATGATTAATTTATAATAGTATTAACCATTTTAACCAATAATTATTAATTAGTACTCAAAACAATTTAGTATTACTTAATATAAATATCAAATAGTAGTTTGAATTTACAAATAGTATTTATCAAAATCTTAAACATTAAAATAATTTGATTCAATTAGTTTGGGACAATAATTATATTCAATTATTTGTTTGTGAAGCTCATTCAATCATAATTAGGCTTGAAAATCTTATATGAAAAAAAAATAATTAGAAAGTAAATTTAACTTAGATTTAGAATAATGGTCTATAACTCCAATGGTGTTACACCATTAGCTTAGATGGAACTATGTGATAGATTCAATGAAAGGTATAATTAAGTGACTTAATTATTTAATTTTATCTACTGTTTAATGACATTTAACGCCACTTACATTGGTGTTATAACTCGTATATTGTTAAATATCATTACTCTGAATTTAAAAACAAAAAAACATGCTTCAATATTGTCTTAATTACCTTCAAATGAGCATGTATAGTTACATTAAGTTTTTAGTTATATAATTTTTTTTGTTCTTGAAAAAAGAAGTATTTTCTCCATGTAAATTATAATTTAAATTCCTAACACGATCTGATATAAATATTTGTTCACTACCTTCATATCATAATTAAAATAAACAATATTATAAAAGGTGTGGGGTGATGAACCTTTGAGTATTTGACAATTGGTAGCCCACCTTCAAAAAAATGCATTATGTAATAGTGTTATGATGGAGAATACGCGACTAAAAAATAAGGAAGAATCTTGAATTTGCATGTAATGTTATTTTATTAAAAAATTTGTGGTTGAAATGAAATGAAATCACTATTCAAAAAAATGTTTTGATGGGAAAAAATGGGGCTCAAACAATTATAAATATTTATTTACTACTTTATATCATAATTAAAATAAACAATTGTGGGGGTGATGCCCCCATTGAGTGGCATGGCTATTATTGCTACGAATCAAGTTGTGCACTCTCTTAGCCCATCATGATGCCAACTAGTGAAATATGTCCCATAAAACACCTTTTGCAATATCAATCTAATTTTATTTCAACATATTTGGATGAAAATTACAAAATGAACAATCGATTTAGTTGAAAATATTATCGTTTAGTCTCGGTATCTGAGAACACCAAAATTGGATTTTGACTTACGGCTCATTTACTCTCGTAAAATCGGTATTAATGAAGAATTTGTATACTTTTTCGTAATCTATTGGTTATCATAACTTAGGATTACAAAATGATTTGAAATTGTTTCATAGTAAAGTTACCTTCCTTTATCTTTTCAAGTCATTTCAAATTTCGAAATAAAAGTGTGGGATCTGAATTTGAAATGGAAAATAATTATAGTTATCTATCAATCAAGAATATGAAAAAGATTCCCACCTTTGAGAAAAAGAAAATGATACACCCGTAAAGATTGATCACTTTTTTCTTTTGGCAGATTTTTCTACTTATTCTTACTTTTATTTATTAGACTTTTTTGTCTCTTTCGTTATAAAAAGGGAATTGTTAATGACATTTTAATTTTAATTTTAATAAAGTAATAGAAAGACGTGATGCTAAACACACGTTTTATAATTCCCATTATAAAAAGGGGATTATTTATACCGTATAAGAATCCTAATATTCGCAGAGGATTACAAATTGACAAATCTGGAAGAGGCATTTGATGCTAAACATTAAAGAAAAATGTTGTCTATTTATTAATTCGAAACATAATCTGATTAGAAAAATACTACTTTTTCCAATAAATTATTATATTAGTAATATGATAACTAGGACAATAAAAAGAAGAAATAAAAAAAGATTAAAATGAAGCAAGGCAAGTGATTAACAAATCTTTGTACTGCATATTACGAGCTTCTAGCCTTTTGGATCACGAACTTCGAATTTTTTAATTCTAAGAATTTGATGCTCCAAACTTACAAATCTTATATGGTATTCTCCAAAGTCAATACTACCAATGGGTAAGAACCTTTTTAATTAAATCAATAAACTAATTTTTGGATTGGACAATTGAATAAAATAAGAAAAAAAATCATTTTCTCTCTCTCTCCAAAATTGAACACTATGAAATTATTGTTTCATATTTTATTGTTTTCAACAGGATATCTAGATTCCATCTAATTTGCATTTATAGAGATAAAATAGTTTCAATCCATATACAATAAGAATTCCACATTTAAATAGAAGACATAATTATTAAAATCCAAATATGAGTTTTAAGTAAGGTCAAAATCCAATTATTTCATATTTAATTACATGTGTAGTCCTATAACTTCAATTACAATTAAGTTTACAACTTTCGTAATAATTATAATTAAGTACAAAAGCTTATTGTAATTACGAATAAGTCCAAAACTTTTATTATAATTATAATTAAGTCCCATTCTTTATAGAGCTACCTAAGGGACCTGATTGGACATATATGATCCAAGCCCCAATGATAAGATCTTGTCTAATCGACCATAGGCCACTCAATCTAATTAGTAATATTTACCGTTTCCACTAAATCAAAAGATTGTACTATTGGAATATATAAAATCGTAGAAGCTAATAAATCTGTAATATTATTTTATAACTTGCACTATATCTATTTTATCTTTGTTTGAGATTCGATAATTAGGTACGAGCATCAATGAAAATCTTTCCCTTCTAATTATTCTTACTAACTTAAGTATCATTTTATTCCTATGAGCTAATCAAAGATGTTGAAATTTAACCGTCGCTAAACATTGAACTCAAATTTTAACTGTTCAACAAAAAATACTTAAGTAGTCACTCTACCAATTTTTCTGGGCAACGGTTCCCGACACAAATTCATGTTCTCAACTTCATTCATTTTCAAATTCCCAACTCATCGAGATATTTGATCAATTAAATTGATCTCACCCAATTGTGAATCAAAGAACAATTAAAGTCACAAAAAGATATACATAACCTGTCATGGGATTTAGATGAAATACATGATGATCAAATGGAGTTTAATTCTTCGCATGATCATGCTATAGAGTTAAGTCAACACATGTTCCGTTCAATATACTCCAAGTATAATAATATACTAGTGTCACTTTTAACTATTTCTATGATAAGTACAAATCACACACTCAAATAGTGAATCGATCAACACTACAACCTTGCAGTACAAAATGCAAATCCTTATACATTGGTTATGAACAAATTATTTATGAGTAATGTTATGGGTACATAATAGTACACATAATGCCCGGCAACTCTCCAATAGGGGGCCAAACATGTGGCCATTATGTCAAACATTATGTTCATCTAGTATTTTTCATTATTTATTTTATCACATTGTATTTCACAATGCAAGTATCCAATTTATATTCTCGCAAGTGATCATAAACACTTTAATTCGCATACTCAATAATAAATAAATACAATAAATAAATAAGTAAATAAAATCACAATTTATTTATTATAAAATATTATTTCATACCATCTCAAATTGGAATATTATCATAGTTTAAATCACACTCTATTTTAATAGAATAATTTTATTCATAGTAAGAGATTACAGTAGTTATCCTATATAACATCTCATGTGTCATTATTTTTTTATTAAAAAAATTAAATGAATTTTAATATTAATAATTAAACAATTACAAGTTGGACATCAAGTAATGAGACTACTGTAGTCATCAACTACAAATAGAATTATTCATCTCAAAAATAGTTGGGAGTCATTCATTGTAGCATTTAGAAACTTATTCCAATTCATGCATATAAATCATTTAATTGTAACTATAACTAAATACGATATCATCAATATTTGTCACATGATTAATATTCCAATCATGGGAGAGTATCGATAAATTCCAATCTTTACGAGTCGTGAATTCTTGGAATCACTTTATTTTCTAGAACAAATTCTTAATTGCAATTGCAAGGTAAAATATCCATCGATTAAGCAACAACATTACATAGAATTGTAAGTTTCTAAGCAGAGGTTTTGGTTCCATTCCTCGACAATAAATTTGGCAGTTGTTCTGCGCCATCCGCACGCAACCTCCTTATTTATTGTCGGAGAATACAAATCGAAGAAGAAACGAGTACTGAAAGGGGAATTCATTGGCCCCATCCATGCAATTGTATACTGCAAGTTATACCCTAGAAGTGGGGTTTACGTTTATTCACCTGAATTTTATTTTTTATTTTTGGTTAGAACATTCTGACCTACACCTAATATTTATCAGCTCTTCTCAAGAAAATTATTCTTATTAAAATTTTAAAATATCTAACCGCTACTACCAAGAAAAGGTTAGGGGCCGTTCTCTGTATTTCAGTCTTGTGTTTTAAGTCTTAAATTCATTTTGAGTTTAGTGTTTTGAATGTCCATTTTGGGATTGTTGAAAATGTGTTCTTTTTGACATTTTGAAAAATTGTTTTGAAAACACCCAAAACGCGTTTTGAAAATTTTGGCTTGATTATAACTGAAAACATCTAAAACGACAATATCTCGTTTTGGGTTTTCTTTGTAAATTTTTAACTTATTTTCAAATGAATTCTTGGAATCACTTTATTTTCTAGAACAAATTCTTAATTGCAATTGCAAGGTAAAATATCCATCGATTAGGCAACAACATTACATAGAATTGTAAGTTTCTAAGCAGAGGTTTTGGTTCCATTCCTCGACAATAAATTTGGCAATTGTTCTGCGCCATCCGCACGCAACCTCCTTATTTATTGTCGGAGAATACAAATCGAAGAAGAAACGAGTACTGAAAGGGGAATTCATTGGCCCCATCCATGCAATTGTAT
Organism: Fraxinus baroniana; assembly: GCA_903798355.1. NCBI lineage: Eukaryota > Viridiplantae > Streptophyta > Magnoliopsida > Lamiales > Oleaceae > Fraxinus > Fraxinus baroniana. The sequence continues at coordinate 12,639 of CAIGRO010268066.1, forward strand.
ACTGCAAGTTATACCCTAGAAGTAGGGTTTACGTTTATTCACGTGAAATTTATTTTTTATTTTTGGTTAGAACATTCTGACCTACACCAAATATTTATCAGCTCTTCTCAAGAAAATTATTCTTATTAAATTTTTTAAAATATCTTACCGCTACTAGCAAGAAAAGATTAGGGGTTGTTCTCTGTATTTCAGTCTTGTGTTTTAAGTTTTGAATTTATTTTGGGTGTTGTGTTTTGAATGTCCATTTTGAGATTATTGAAAATGTGTTCTTTTTGACATTTTGAAAAATTGTTTTGAAAACACCCAAAACGCGTTTTGAAAATTTTGGCTTGATTATAACTGAAAACATCTAAAACGACAATATCTCGTTTTGGGTTTTCTTTGTAAATTTTTAACTTATTTTCAA
>CAIGRO010268088.1:1104-24362 GCA_903798355.1 Fraxinus baroniana
AGAGAGAGAGAGAGAGAGAGAGAGAGAGAGAGAGAGAGAGAGAGAGAGAGAGAAATTAAATTTGTTATTAGAGAAAGTGGGATAAATTTCTTGTAAAATAAAAATAAAAAAGATTTCGTGACAAATAGAAAGGAGACATAAGTTTATACATAAAATTTTGATGAGTCAGTCCCCATTGTTGTAAAATTCATTTTTTTTTCAAACTCATTTTCAACCACAAATTCTCATAATAAAATATTTTGCACGTTAACATTACAACAAAATGTACTTTTTACGACATGCATTGCATGTCGTAAAAACCTCTTTATGGCATGCGACCGCACGCCATATAAAGTCATGGTGTATCTTTTACGGCTTGTAAAGTATACCGTTTATGGAATGCCGTAAATGAGTTTTACGGCGTTCAGCTACACGCCGTAAAAGATACACCACTTTTTACAGCATTTTTCAATGCATGTCGTAAATCAGTTTTACGACGTGCAGCTGGAGCTTATCTCACTTTTTACGGCATGTTTTAAGTACACCGTAAAATATTTTGAAATTTACGCCATGCTTATGCACGCCGTAAATATCAATTTAATAACTATTTATTTATTTGGTTATTGACAAACCCATAATAATAATGAAACAAATTTAATCCATATTTAATCAAGGTTTCTATTGTTTCGATAAATAAAAATATTGAGTACGGTTCAATACAGTATATCAATGTAAGAATCAAATTAATGTGACAGAAGACGAATGAGTTGAAAATTAATGTGTTAAGAATCAAATCGGAATCAGGGCTATCAAGGTTGAAAACTGTTTTTCTAGAGTTTGAAGATACCATATGACAACAAATTGATAAACAGATTGCGTCAAAATGTTCCTCCCCATCACATTGCTGATAAAGTTTCATTTCCTTCCAACTGGTGATCATTGGGAGGTTCAGTGACCAGTGCAAACGCACCTAGAGTATTCCATGATCATGTTGACCCGTAGAAGTTGAACAGCCGTAAAGCGTTGCCTGAAAAGACGTCAACACAACATAACAGAAGTCTAAATGAAAACATAAATTATAGTAGTCAATATATTGTATAAGAGAAACCTGACATGAAGATTGGTGAGTTTACCTGTCAAGCTGAAGATAAGTTGACAATAAGAGCAGGGCATAAAACTTGTCTCACAACCTGAGAAATTAGGCTAGTATAAGATTTAACATTCTCACATTTTGAGATGTAAAATCAGTAATCAAACTTCTCCAAAATGAAAGGACTCAACAATGATAAATGACCTGCAAATATGTAGTTACAGATGATAAGAACAAAGTAGCAAATAACTAAAAGGATAAAAAAAAAAAAATCCATTATAGCAAATTGCCTCCTCTTTGTTCACGAGCATGTGATATTAATTATATAATTTTTATTCAATAACTAACAGAGAGATGAAGTTGCTTGATGTAACTTATAATCTAAAACTTTTTCCGACTTTTTAACCATAAATTCTTCAAAAAATTACTATTACAAAATGTGTTTTCAAAAAAAAAAATGGGGCTCCAACACATGCTAGTGTGAGCACGTGGGGGAAAGCAACTGCTCGGATTCGAATATTACAAGGACAGAGACACTTTTATCATGTTACAGTTGCGAATAGAAGAGGAAAAAAAAAAAATCACCTGTTATGGACTTGTTGCTGTTGTAATCATGTCCAGCACTATGAGGTAAGAGGTCAAAATATGTCTGCAAATTCGTTTTCTTCTGTAATCAAATCGCACCAAATCCTTGTTGTATAATATTATTACGGAGTACTTAAATTAAAATTTAAGTTATGAGTCCCACAAAATGTGAAAATAAAAAGTGAGTAATAAGTTATGGATTTACATAATGTTTAAATTAAGCATGTGTTTAATTAACTTAAATTATAATTTAAGCTTTACCAAACATATGCATGTGGCTAGGGGTGGCAAAAAAGCTCGCCGGCTCGGACGGCTCGGGCTTGGCTCGGAAAAAGCTCGAGTCGGGCCCGGCTCGGGCTGGTTAGGCTCGGCTCGGCTCGGCTCGAGCCCAAAAAAACTCGGTACTAAAAGCTCAAACTAGACCCGAGATTTTTTTATTTAATTTATAACATGTAAAAATAGTAAAAAAAATTTAAGTTTTTTAAGTAAAAAATGTAGATTTGACATAAAAATAAAATAAAACCCGAGCTGGCTCGATTCAGGCTCGACTCGGCCCGCTAAGGCTCGGGCAGAAAGCTCGGGCCGAGCCTCATTTTTTTTGGCCGGGCTCGGCTTGGGCAAAAAAAAAAGCTCGGACTAAAAAAGCTCGAGCTCGACTCGAGTTTTTTTTTTTCCAGCTCGGCTCGTTGCCACCACTACATGTGGCCAAGTTGGCCAGTATTTCAGTTTATATATATAATTTTATATATAAATCACAATTCGTTACTACTAGAAAGCACACCAACGATGATAGATTAGATTGAAAATGTAACCTTATATAGCCCCTGTTTCTTGTAGATTAAAATCAAATTTTTAGTAGAATTTTATAAAGGTTGATGGAATGTGTGGTTGAAAAGTTCTGGGTCCCATTAAATATGTGATTAAAATTAATTGTTGACTTTAACTTGAAATTAAAATCAAATTTTAATTTGTATCAAACCAGAGCATATTTTTGTGAAGCTCCAGAGTTTCTAAACATATTGATAGACTATATAGATATTAGGTTATTTTCATTTCAAAAATAAATATAAATGTACCTAGTCAACATTACATGGAAAAATCTATTTGTACCAAATTTTTGACATAATCTTTTACCTACTCGACAAGTAGGGGCCGCCACATGTCGGCCCCCACGTGTCAAGTAGGTAAAAGATTATGTCAAATATTTGGTACACGTAGCACTACCCATATTACATTTCTCATTGTATGGACTAGATGTTCAACCCCTCTTTATAAATTGTCTGCATGGCATTTTTTGACAGGAAGATTGAATATGTCAAAGAAGTAGAAATCAAATCTTGTTCATTGTAGCATTTAGTTTTATTCTAGATATCAAACTCGTAGCACTCAATGATTAATTCTTTTCTGAGATCAAGAATTGATTTATTCAAACAACTCAAACTGTGCAATTTAACAGCCCCAAAATCACCACCCGTTAAGCTCACATGGCCAGTGACCACACCCCATTATAAATTTATAACCCCCCACCCCACCCCACCCCACACCACCACCCCACAACACACACACCCCTTTCATATATATATATATATATATATATATTAGAGATTACAACTCAAAACTTGAGTTCTATCATACAGTAAACCAGCCCCTATTTCGAAAATATATGATCATATTTTAATTGTTCAATAACGATGCTTTATAGAATAGGAAAAACTATGCCAATGAAAATGAGAAGAAGAACTAGAAAAATGGGAAGATGGGCAGTCAAACTCAAAGTGAAGAAGTTGGAAAAGATCATACCAGGAGGCAAAGGCTTGAAACCCGACAGGCTTTTACACAGAACAGCAGATTACATCTTGCTTCTGAGGTTGCAGATTCATGTATTGCAAAATATTTCGAAGTTATACACGCCATGACTTCTTCTTACCGGGATGTGCTCGTAAGCTCTTGATATATAGTGGTGAGGGTCCGAGTCCTACTTTGAGAATGAAAGTGTCCATTTTTAGTTAAAGACTCAAACCCTCACCACTCTTTATCGTATTTTTCATCTAAAAATTATATCTTTTTCTCTCTCTATGCGTTCTAAAAAATAAATAGTGATGTATATGTGTACTTTTCTATATGCACTTCTAAGGAATACTTGATTTGTACTGCTTTTGCTTTGATTCTTGCTTGCGAGTAGGGTAAAGTTATTAAAAAAAGAAATCAGTGTTTTAAGATATGATTTTGCTTAGAATTCTTGTTATCCTTTTGTTGTCGTTGCTTTTATATATTCTTTCAGCCATAATTGCAAGAGGAAATTGAGAAGACATGTTTGTTTAAGGTTATAAATTGCTTAAAATTACTCTCTCCTTTTAAATATTTTAAAGGGACAAAAAGAAAAAGAGCATATCTTAGTAATTAAATATTTAATAATGACCTCAATTTGTGATCTATTGGTAACCTGATAGCATCATTGGTAGCCAATGGTAGCAAAAAGTAGGTCTTGACATCGAGTTGTTCGAAGTATTTCAATATTCGGAACCATACACTAGATTTTAGTGTATTCCATAAATTTCAATCCTCAACTTCTAAACTTCAATGCATGTTTGTCATATGAATGCGGACTATGAATACGATCGTCTCGTGATAAACATAGGTTTATTATATCTTGGAAAAGAATAAGAAACAAAAGTGGAATTATGGATCGACACAACTACATGGATTGAATTAACTATCACAAGTTGAGGATTGGAATTAAGAATTGATAAGTGGAGTCAAAAATTCAATACATTCGTCACCTTTAATTTAAACAAATGTTCATTGCTTTCGTAGTCATAAAACATAGTTAGATATAAACCGAACATATTTTGTTATATCCCGAATTTGAATATATTGAATACACTATAATTAAGCTTTATTTCCTATGGGACGATAACTATATCATCACAATTATTACTTGTGCAACGAACCTATATGCTTGCGGGATTTTAACTTAAAAATAGTCGTTAGAGTGACTATCATGGTAGCAACAGTAACAACTGGAACAAAGAAAAACATCGGATGGTATATCTGTTACTAGTCCTAAAATTGTCTGCTTTTTATGAGAAGGTCCTCATCGAGTGACGAATTGTCCGTAAATATGACTCGTAAATGCATATTTTCAACTAGCAAGTGGAGCATCCAGCTTAAAGAAAGATCCCTTACAAACTAGTCGCCACTATGAGACCAACTTCAAAGAGGAGAAGGATGTGGTTGGTGCATTCTCACATCGGTGCAACACAATATCGCATTGAGTAATCGGAAAGGGTGATGTTTCATCAAATGAGGTAAAAATGGAAGAGCTAAAACATCGAAATTTGCAATGCCAAAAGCTTAATGTAATCGATGTGAAGATCAATGGAAAGCCAATCAGGGCCTTTGTGGATACTGGAGCTACCCTAGACTATCTTTCAAGTACCAAAGTAGAGCGCTTAGAACTTAGTCTTAAAAAATGTAGTTTGAAAGTTAAACCAATAAACTCGATTGCCCAATTGATTGCTGGATTAGCCAAATCTATATTAATCAAGGCTGGTCCTTTTGAAGGAATAACTAATTTGTCTGCATTTCAGATGGATGACTTCAAACTTATTATAGGATTGGAGTTTCTTCAAGATATAAAATAAATAGTATTGCTATACTCTAATTCATTGATGATGACGGCTAGTAAACAATATGATATCTTTAAACAAGCTGGAAAGATGAATGAGAGGAGCATCTCAGCCATGCAATCTAGCAAGGGTTTCAAGAGGAATGAACTCTCCTTTTGTGCACTCTTCGATTAGAAGAGATCTAAGAGGTAACTGGTTATATGCTAAAACCTGCAAGAAGGCGTATTCAAGAATTTGAGGACATCAATGAGGACATCATGTCAGATGAATTTCCAAGGAGATTGCCACCAAGAAGGGCAATCAATTGTGATATTAAGCTTATTCCAGGTACTAAACCTCCTGCCAGGGCACCATACAGGATGTCTCAGTCTGAAATTAAAGAGCTTAGGAAACAATTTGGAGAAATGTTAGAAAACAGGATTGTCGTGCATGTTAATTTACCATATGGTGCTTACGTATTATTTCAGAAAAAGGTCGATGGGCCTCTCCGAATGTATTGTGATTATTGACCCTTGAATATGATTATTGTGATGAACAATTATCCCATTTTGCTCATGGTGAATTGCTTCGACTGACTAAGGAAAAGTATTATACAAAGATTGACCTTAGATAAGGAAATTGGCAAGTTCAGATCAAGGAAGTAGATAAAGCAAAGACTACTGTGGTAATTGGATATGCAGCCTTCGAATTCAAGGTTATGCCTTTTGACCTAACAAATGCTGACATTCTGCATAATGATGAATCATATACTTCACGGGTCTTTAGATGAATTTTTGGTAGTGTTCTTGGATGACATTGTAATCTATAATGAGACCTTGGAGGAATATTTGCAACATGTTAGGAAGGTCCTTAATCGGCTAAGTGATAATGAACTTTATGCTAAATCGTCTAAGTACTCGTTTGCTCAAACTTCTTTTAGCTTTTTGGGTCACATCATTAAGTAAGGCGAAGTCTACATGGATTCGAAGAAGGTCACGACAATCTAGGATTGGTTACCACCAAAGAATGTACATGATGTGTGTTCATTTCTTGAGTTGTGCAATTACTATCCGAGATTTTGTAAACGGATATTCCAAAATTGCGTTGTCACTAACCGAATTAACGAAGAAGGAAAAGCTTAGGATTGGTAAGCAAAATGCCAAGCCACTTTTTGAAAAATTGAAGAAGTTCAGATGAATTCTTTAGAATTCACTCTCGGAGGAGTCATCATTTAAGAAGGGCATCCAGTCACTTATGAAAGTCGAACGCTAAATACAGAACGTCTTTACTCAGCACATGAAAAGGAGTTGTTGGCAGTAGTTCATTACCTTAGAGTATGGCATCACTACCTACTTGGCTCTCCGTTTATTGTGAAGATCGATAATACTGCGGTTAGTCACTTCATGTCCCAACCCAAACTATCGAGTAAACAAGCTTGTTGGTAAGAACTTCTTTCAAAGTTCAACTTTATGTTGGAGTTTCATTTTGATTCTAGAAATCATGTTGTCCATGCTCTTAGTCAGCGAGCCGACTTAGCTACCATTTGCACAATGGTCGCTCTTTCAAGGAGTGAAGTTACTACAAATACAAGAGATCGAGTACGAGCACATTCGAAAAAGGACCCGACAATACAATATTTTGTTTTGGCTGGATGGATGGACGGAGGTCTAGTGATGACAAAACTACCTATCTATTCCAAAGGAAGGGGATTTGAGGAAATCCTTAATTACGGAATACTATGATACACTTCGGGTGGGACATCTTGGAGAGGAACGCACTTGTCCACTATTGTAACGTGCATATTATTGGCCATAAATACGGGATGACATTACGACTTATATGAAAACTTGTCTTGTATATAGCATGATAAGGCAAATCATCAGAAAAGGCATGTTTTCCAGAGCCTCTTTCCATCCTAACTAGGTCATTTAAGAGTGTATCAATGGACTACATTATTGGATTGCCAAAATTTGAGGATTTTGGTACTATCATCATCGTGGTAGACCATCTATCGAGTATGCAACTTTCATCACAGAGTCTAAATATGTATCACTCAAAAGACTACTCAACTCTTCTTCAAGAATGTTGTTAAGATACTGGGGGCTACTTAAGGCATCGTAAGTGATTGGGATCATCGGTTTACTGGCATATTTTGGACCGATTTGTTCAAATTTCTTGGATCAACTTTGAGCAAGAGTTCTAGGTTTCACCCACAAGCTAATGAACAAAATGGAACGCTGCAATTCTATGTTGGAAGAATATCTTTGGTACTTTACCTCTACTTCACAGAAAAATTGGTTGAAATTTTTGGATGCTGTTTATATTTACTTCAATGTCCAAAAAAGCTCTTCCACAAATAAGAGTCATTTTTAGATTGTGACTAGCTACCAACCGCTACTCCTTCATACTGTGGATATTGATCTAAGTACCAATTTCCTCAAGCGAAAAACTTTTCTCAATAGTGAAAACGAAATATTGAAATTGCTTGACACTGTTTTGAGAAAGCTTAGAAACAATACAAAAAAGTTTGTTGATCTAAAACAACGTTTCCTTGAATTTAATGTTGGAGATCTGGTGATAGTTAAACTTCCGGAAATAAATTGTCATAAATCGACAAGAGAGAAAAAGTCGAGACAAAATATATCATGCCACTACCTAACATGCAGAGGATTGGAAGAGTTGCATACATAGTAGAACTCCCTTCATGGTGCAAAATACCCAATGTCCTCTATGTCAGTGTACTCAAATTATATTTTGTAGACGAGGAATCATCCAAAAATAAGCTAAAGCGACCCATGTTTGAAATGAAGAAAGATGAAAAGAAGGTTGTTGAAGCTATTCTTGACGACAAAATTACCCAAGCTTCCAAGAAAAATCATCAAGAGTAATTGGTCAAATGGAGTTGATGCAACAATGAGGAGAATACATGGGAAAGAGCAAAAAACCTTTGAAGCATATTATACATCGATGGCACTGAGGACGTTGCCAAATCAAATGGGGAAAATGTTAAGGCTCACAACTTTACTCAGACCCTTGACCTACTCGCATCTGCAAATTGTCTAACTTCAACCGCACTATGTAAATATTAGTTTAAGTTGTAATTTCTTTTCAATTGTAAAATAACTCTGTTATTTGTACATATTTAGTATGATTCATGTTCTTTTAAACGTCTACTCTTGTCACTTAAATTTTTTTTACTTAGGCTATTTAGGGGGTATTAGTTCAAAAGTCTTTTCAAGTTCACTAGTGTTCGCCCCCGCGCCAACAATTGTAATTTTCTGCTTTCATCAATCAATAAACAATTTAATTTTAATGCATTCAAACTCCCTATTGCAAAGCTTTCTTTAAATTGTAATCAAAATTTTCTTTCGTCCCAAAAGGATCGAGAAAAGGTGGAAGATAGTCTAGTAGAGCAGACTATTATCGCACAGTGCCCCTTTCTGTGCTAAAAAGAAAGGCGTCCAGTGAAAAGGCCAAGGCTTGAAACCAGACAGACTTTTACACAGAACATCAGATTACATCTTGATTTTGAGATTGCAAATTTATGTATTGAAAAATATTTCAAAGTTATACACACCATGACTGTTTATTACCAGATGCTTGTAAGGTTTTGACATATAGTGGTAAGGGTTCAAATCCTAGGAACGCTACTTTTAAAAATAAAAGTACCTATAGTCCAAGGGATATAAATTTTTGTTGAGGTGGTATATATTCGTTAGGGTATTACAGACCATGACTGCTTATTACTAAATGCTCGTAAGCTCTTGATATATAGTGGTGAAGGTTTGAATCCTAGTGATCAGAAACGGAGATAGGGGCAGGGAGCGATCGCCTCCCTCACCCCAACATTGTCCGTTGGTCCACTATTCCTAGTTAATTTGTAATGTATTTTTCAGTTTCACCCCCCAAAAAATTTTACTCACCCCTGCAAAATTTTGAAAATATTTACTTTTTATCCATTAATAAATATTGACCCAATAACTTAGACCTTAAAATTCAACCATACAAAAATCTTAGATCTAAACAAAAGATCCAATAATTACTTAAATAAATAAATAGCCAAAATCCAATCCAAAAGCTAAGGACTCATTTATGAATCAATTACCGAAAAGCATACCCATAGGCCACAGCCCACAAAATGTAATCCCGACTACAAACACCCCTCATTCTTCCTCAAATTTCTTCTCTGCGCGACAGGCGACTGCGCAGTGACTCCATCTCCACGACTTCGTCAACGTCCACGCACACCGCCCCTGCCCAGCTGCCCTATTTAGATTGTTGATACTTTTCCATTAGATTCTCTTATTGACGAGTTTNAATAGCCAAAATCCAATCCAAAAGCTAAGGACTCATTTATGAATCAATTACCGAAAAGCATACCCATAGGCCACAGCCCACAAAATGTAATCCCGACTACAAACACCCCTCATTCTTCCTCAAATTTCTTCTCTGCGCGACAGGCGACTGCGCAGTGACTCCATCTCCACGACTTCGTCAACGTCCACGCACACCGCCCCTGCCCAGCTGCCCTATTTAGATTGTTGATACTTTTCCATTAGATTCTCTTATTGACGAGTTTGAAGTAATGAAGATAATGAGAGACCAATTTTAGATGTCCAAGCAATCTCTACCATTTGTTATATAAATAGGCAGCTTGTTTTTTGTTTTTTTTATGTCCATCTACCGTTCATGTTTTCAATTTGTATAACGTTAAACACATAAATGGACATATTGTTTATGTATTGACAAACTGATTGTCTTTTTGGTCAGTAAATCTAACTTGCATATTTTGGTACTCAAAATCATCGTTTTCAATCTTCTTAATTAAAAAAAAAAAAATTTGGGCCCGATAGGGGGACCCATCCCCTCCCAAGATTGTAATCCTGGCTACATCCATACTAGTGATGCTAGTTTTAAGAATGAAATTACCCATAATCCAAGGGGTGAGGCTTTTGTGAAAACACTATTTGTTAGGGTATTTTTCCTTTTTGATTTAAGGATTCAAATCTCTCCACTCTTTATCGAAATTTTTTTATCAAAACTGATTTCTTTTTCTCAATATCTATGCATTTCTGAAAAATAAATAGTGATGCATATGTACTTTTTATGCCCCTGTTTGATCCACATTATTTTTTTCATTTTCATTATTCTACTCATTTTCAACCACACATTCTTCAATAAAATAATATTTTCCGTCACACCAATAACTTTTCTTTCTTTTTCAACCATATATTCCACATGACATCAACCAAAAAATACGTTCTTTTGGAAATACTGTGCACCAAACGGGAGCATAATATATGTATTAGATAGTTCTAAGGAACGATTGTGCTATATATACCTAGTGATTTACATATACATGATATAATGAGATATAATTGGGTCAGAATTTTTTCAACAAAAAAAAAAACCATTTTAACTCTTATTTTAACACTTCATTTGTATGTAAATCATTATATAACTTCATTATATATAAATATCATTATTCTCTAAGGAATACTTGATTTGTACTGCTTTTGCTTTGATTATTGCTTGTGACTAAAAGTTATTAAAAAAGAAATCAATGTTTTAAGATATGATTTTGCTTTAATTTCATGTTCTCTTTTGTTGTCTTTGCTTTTAAATATCCTTCAAGCTATAATACGTTCTCCTTTAACTCTTCTGTACATTGTTTGTGCTTATAAATTGCTTAAAAATTACTCTTTTTTGTAAAAATACTTTGAGATACTAAAACATGCTCGCGTCAAGGACATCATGGAAAAGATCCTATCTTAATAATTACATGTTTCATGGCGTTTGGAGATCTTAATTTGGTAACCTGATAGCAAATCGGCTCGTCGGGTGCTGGATCAGCCTGAACAGTTTTTTTTTTTTTTTTTTTTTTTTTACAATGAATAAACGTTTTAGATTATAAACCTGGTAAGTTCTTTTATTTACATATATTTCTTGTAGTTCAGCTGGCTAGGAACTCATATGCTCACATGAGAGGTGCTGATGATTTCGAATCCCTTTGCCAACAATTTTTTTTTTGTGAAATATTTTTAATTCTACTATTTTTGTCAAAATTAAATGGACTAAGGGAGGGGATTCGAACCCGTGACCCCTCCCTAAAATATTGAATGCCTGACCATTGTGACACTCATGAAGTTTGATATTAAATTTACCAAAATAATACATTTTATATACTATCAAATTTAATGCAATTGTAAAAAATTCGAACCATTCTCTTCCTTTGAATTATACAAAACTAAAGCATAATTTCATTTGGTAAATATTGTTAATTTTTATAACAAAATTATATATGTTCAGTTGAACAAAATAATTATTATATTTAAATTATAAACCTCATTTGATTTCACTTTTTTCAAAATACATTTTTCTCTCTTCTTTCAACAGCATATTTTTCAATAAAATATTTTTACATGTAAATTCAAAAAATTTCCTTATTTTTAACTATACGTTCTCCATCAAATCACTATTCCAAAACGCATTTTTTGCAAAAAAAAAAAAATAAAAATAATAATAAATGGGCATCAAACGGGACTTCTAATATTTTATTACGACAACGATTGATGTCACGGTTGCCCATGCTGATTCGAAATCCTGGATTCGCCACCGATTGTATTACTCACTATTTTCCGCAATGTTTATCGCCAATGAACTTTAAAATGTTTTCGATTAACCATTGAACTCACTAAATTGTTACATCATCCATCATTCGTCATTAGCAGTTAAGTCTTTATTTGAGCCACATTCTTTTTTTCATTCTCATTCTTCTACTCATTTTCAACCACACATTCTCTAATAAAATAATATTTTTCATCATATCAATAACTTTTTCTTCTTTTTCAATCACATATTTCTCATCACATCAACCAATAAAATGCATTTTTTTGGAAATAATATGCACCAAACGGGGGCTAAAAATAGACAAAATGTATGACGTAAATAACAAATATTCATGGGTTACCATTGACCTTTNAAAATGCATTTTTTTGGAAATAATATGCACCAAACGGGGGCTAAAAATAGACAAAATGTATGACGTAAATAACAAATATTCATGGGTTACCATTGACCTTTGTTTTTTTTTTTTTTAATTTATTACTTTTTCGTTTTTCAAATAAGCATTAATTAATTAAAACTTGAACATTAAAACTTGCAATTCACTAAGCCTATGTTTGTCTTCATTTTTTTCAAAACTCATTTTTAACTACACATTATTCAATAAAATATTGCTAGTAAATCGCTTATTTTTTAACTACACGTTCCTTAAAAATCACTATTTCAAAACTCATTTTTTCCAAATTTTCATTAAAATTGAGCCCAAACAAGGCCTAGTGTAATCAATATTTTCATTAAAAAAAATGTGTTTGGCATTCAAGTCAAACTCAAACTAATGTTAAATTAAAGAGTTATATTGTCCCTTTAAAATTAAAAGTTTTTAAAGTCTTGTAAATACTCTAAATAACAAATTAATTGGAACTTGTTTGGAAATTAGAGTTTAATAAAAAAAAAAGTAAGTGTAGGGATGTTAATCCGACTCGTTGGCTCGAACGGCCCGCTGTTCAACCATGGAAAAGCTCGAGCAGGCTCGGCTCGCGGCTCGTTGAAACTGAGTTAAGGCTCAAGCCAAGCCTCATTTTCGAATGTTGGCCCAAGCCGGGGCGAGCCCGTGTTTTAGAGATAAAGCTGTTGCTTGCAAAGGCAATGCCTTTAAATTCAAAGGCAGCTATAGCTACCTTTAAAAACAAAATTAGAATTTCTAAAATAAAAAAAAAAAACAGCTCGACTCAAAAGTCTCGAGTCGAAATCCCAAGTAGAGCCCCATTTTTTTCATCCAAGCTTTGGCTCGATTTGGACCAAATAAAGCTCGATCCATTTATATTCGAGTCGCATCCGAGCCACGAATTTCGGCTCGCAAGCCGACTCAACTTGGCTCGTTTACATTCCTAAATTGTAGGGGAAAAAGGTTATTTGGCACATTATTTACGAAACGAGCTTAATAATAAATATCAAATAAAATTTAAAAATTTAAAAATCTCATTTAAATTTTATTATAGTTTCGTAGAATTTTTTTATTTTTTTCATTTTTTTTTTGGTATCCAGGTATCCCAACTTAGTCAAACTAATTTCCTGGATCACCAACCATCGGCCCCTCAGTAACGATAGAGGTAAACCGCGGGTTAGGCCCAAGTTGACCAAGATTCGAGCACCTCTTATACTCCTGACCCCAAGGGAGCGTTCCTCCATGGTTATTACATCACCAAACTGCTCTAACCAATATTGATTATTATATCACTCAGCTGCTCCAACCAGGAATCAAACTCCCCACGATGAGGTTGCAAACCCAGCAATGCCCTTCCTTTGCCAACTTGGATGTGCTCCGGAGGGCGTTTTGTAGAAATTTTGATTGGTCAGAGATATGTGAAAAGTATAACGTTTTTACCTAAATTTCATATTAAAAATTTGGGTCATGCTAGAAGTACCTAATTTTTTACCTAACGGATGCCCGAATTGATAAGTGGCGGTCCCCTATTGGGGGGCACCAATTAGGTAAAAAATTATGTACAAATAGAATTTTTCCTAAAAATTTTCTAGCTCGTCAACCCGAGTAAGTTAGCCGATAAGCTTACCCATTGCTTGGCTGCAGGACAATGGAATAGATACTTTGTTAATAATTTATGGAACACTATGGATTTTTTTATCAAAAATAAAGTAGATTTCAAGAAGAAAAAAAAAATCTCGAATTTTTTAATTGGCATTCTCAATGTAGTAAATGCAAATCTCGTAGCTTTCATTTTTATAATATCATGAACAACTTTCACATATTCTACTTAAGGTTGAATAATACTCTAGAATCGAATCGAACTGGATCAGATCCGAACTGAACCAAACGAAGCCGTTCTTCTTAACTTAATTGAAAACCGACATGTTTGGTTTGATTCTCATTTATAGACCAAAAATCGAATAAAAACTGAAGAATCGAATAATAATCGAATCTCCATAATTTTTTTAAAATAAATTTGGTAACTAATTAATTTATCCCAAACCCAAACATGATTTTCCTATTTCTAATTTCTAGCTCAAGCTCAACTTAATCAAATTGAAATAATTTTATCAAAATCTGTTATTCTACCATAGTGTCATTTATACTGTTCTGGCGAAATCGAATTGAAACCTCAATTGCATCTCTATTCATTATAGTAAGTCGCTGTCTTAATCTTCCTGTGATTTTAACAATCAAATTCACGAAGAATTCAACAAAGAGAAATACAAAAGATATAATGAGACTATAGAACATTATTTTATAAGAGTTGTGTCATTAATTGAATTAATGTAACGTTATTGTAAATATTAAAAAAAAAATTAATTAGCGCAAGGAACTCGGTTGAATCGAACCCGAACGCTTCCATAATTAATTTGAACTCGACAGTTCCATTTATTAAATACCTAAAAACTCGGGTTCGATTCGAATCGGACCATGCCGAGCCTAATTCCACCATTAAAAAGTAATTATTTATCGAACTTATTTTTGGTGGGGATTAAAATTAGATTTTTAGTAAATTGTGATAAAAAAAATTTTAAATGTGAAGTTGAAAAATTGTTGGACTCGTGAAGAATGTGATTAATATTGATTATTTGACTTTGATTTGAATTAAACTTAAATTTTAATCCGGACCAAACTGGGGCTAATATTTTTCACTCCTGAGGTCTCAAGTATATGTTTGTTAAATTGTTCCACAATAAAGCAACACCTAATCGAACCACTTTCACATTCTCCATTAATGGCTCCTCTTCTATCTCTCCTCTCTCTCTTCTTCCACCTCCACCTCCTCCTTCACCTAAACCCAACTCAAGGTAACCCTTAAAAAATTGAAAAATAAATTACCCTTTTAATGTAAATTTACCCTCACTCAATTTTATTTTATTTTATTTATTTATTTATTTGTAAATTCACAGTGTCCTGTGGAAATCTCATCTTTGAAGATGGCTACTCCGTCAGCACAGTCCTTGATGGCAACAAGGTCAAAGTCAACCCTCACTCGATCCTCCCACAATCGCCGTTTTCTAATCAATTTATAGTCCTTGATTCCGTCGCTAGTACTTTTTACACAGTATCAATCCCTACATCTTCCCAAGGTATTGAAGTTTTAAAATCTGTTATTATATTCTTAATTGGAAATTTAAGGATCTTTCTAGGTTTATAGTCCGGGTTGGTGAATTGTTAGTTTTTTTTAGTGTTGTGAGAATATTTTACTTGTGTATTTTTAACTTTTGGTAAATCTGTCATGGTTGGAGCCCAACCTCGCCCAAAATTACAGAATTGAACCGATTAACACCAGTAATTGAAGACAAACGGCTGGGAATTAATGACCCAAGCTGTAAACTCTATTAATTGAATGGAATTACAGTTAACAGTAAGAATTAAGAGGAAGATGAGAAGAAGAAATAAGAAAAGAGATAGGAACGAGAGAAGACAGAGAGAGGATAGAGAGGGAAATTGCACTGAACACAACTCTCTGCCCCACCTCTTCCTTCATCTTGTTATAACAGAAAAAATAGAAGGAAATCGTGTTTTTCGAATTGCAAGTGTAAAACGTGTTCCTATTACAATTGAAATCTCCAGCTCAAAACGACACTGTTCCGATTAAATCCAAAACGGCGTCGTCTTGCCCTTGAATTGAAATTGGCGGCTCTTCTTCTTGGCAGTAACCTGGTTCTTTCTTCCTGACATTCCTCCTGCCTTTGGTTCCCCATTTCGGTTGGTTTGCTCCTCCATCATAACAAAATCGCGTAATGGATTTTATGTTAATCTGATTACTGAAAATAAAGAAGAGGTAAAGAAAAGGAAATGGATGGTTAAAGTGTTTATTTTTATGGGTTTTTACTAGATCAAAGTATGATGATATTCCCGTTCTGTTAAAATTGAGGGTTTCATCCTGATCCTTTTCTAATTCATATTTCTGGTAGATTTGGTATACTGAATGCCTGATAGAAGAGAAAAAGTGTTGAGAATTGGTCTTTTAAAGTCATTTTTTGGGGATATTTACTATGTAGGAAGTGTGATAAAGAGGCTTGCGGGAAATGGCCAGTGTGGGTATGCAGATGGCGATTTGGACTCGGCTACTTTTAATAAGCCAAAGAGTTTTGCTGCTGATTACAGAGGAAATGTGTATGTTGCTGACCAGACTAACTTTGCCATCAGGAAGATTACTAAGTCAGGTATATGAAACATATGCACATGCACGTTGGTGCATAAACACTAGGTACTTGCATATATGAATACTAGTCAGAGTTGAACGTGTGCTACACGATATTTTGAAATATTGCTGTAAAAGTAAGATTTGATCCTCTATTTACCCTTTTAATCTAAATATGAGAGAAATGAAAGCCCTGAAAATAAATGTTAATTATTCTATACGCGCATTAATAGTGAAATGTATACTTGAATGTGAGTATTAGAATTACAACTAAATACATAAATGAAGATATATGGCAAATACGATACATGAATTAACGTGAATGCTAATTAATTTAGAATTAATAAAAAGGTATATATATGTGACAATTGGTGTTAAATTATTTATACTAAATGAATATAATTTAATTTTCAATTAGGTGATACTAGATGCTAATTAGCATACAGGAATGTGAATAATAAATTGCATTTTTGAATGTGAAATTCTAATTAATATTAATTAAATAAATGTGAATGTGAAATTCTAATTAATTGATTAAATGAATGTAAATATTAATTAATTGAGATTTAATAACGGGGATATGGACGTGAACGTGAATGTGAAATTCTAATTAATATTAATTACATGAATGTGAATGTTAATTAATTGAGAGTTATTAGCATGTAATACAAGCACGAACAAGAATTTTGTAGTATTTATTATAGTTTCTAAATTAGATACATATTAAAAATGAAAGTAAGGTATTATTGAAATAATTAAATTGTAGTAGCACTATAATCGTCTAAAAAAATGATTATCACTTAATGTGATATTTAATATACTATAGATAAGTAAAATTGGATGTTAATTAGCATACATGGACGTGAATAATGAAATACATTTTTTAATGTGAAATTTTAATTAACTTATAATTATAATTAATAATACTGAAATACATCAATAAAGATGAATATTAATTAAATGAATGTGAATGTTAATTAATTGAGAATTAATAATAGAAAATTCATACATTAATGAAAGCACACAGTTGAAATAAATCTGTCAAATGTACACGTACATTGATGGTAACTAAATGATAAATTAATTAAATTCATATTGAAAAATGAAAAGTAAGGTATTATTGTAATAATTGAATTATTATATAGCTAGAATCGTCTAAAAAATTATTCTCACTTGATGTGTTAATTAATATATTATAGATGTATTTATATGATCCAATAAAAATAACTATCTGATCCGATCCGATCCGATTCGATAATCAAATGGATATTTGATTGTTCAATCCATAACCGATTTGTTATGTTATCGGATATTCGATCCAAAATTGAAAAAATTAGGAAAATAAAATTTTTGTATTAGTCAACTTCTAAACCTTAGAATTAAAAGGCCTAGATAGCTTTTTACTTAATTCTTGGCCCACCTATTTTTAAATTGCAAGTCTTGTAATATTTTAGTGAGTATTCAATCTCGGAAGTGAGAAGTTGGGAACAATGAAAGCGACTCCAACTGTAGGCCCCTTTGGTTGTTTAATTTATAAAATAAATTAATTATTTTTATCTTATTTTAATCAATAAAAAACTAAAAACTTTCCAAATATTTCAATTAACAATATTATACTATTATCTAATATTATTTATTATTTGAAAATTATGTGTAAATTATAATACAATTTTCAAAGTGAAAAAAAAAAAAAAAATTTATATGCAGGGCGTGTTCGGTAGAGATTAAAATCGGATTAAAATTGAAAAACTAACGTTATTGTTGACTTTTATTAGACGAGTGAGATCCAATAACAGCCATATTTTCAATTTTAATTGGATTTTAAGCTATACCGAACATAGCTGTAATAAATCATGTTATAATATATAAAATATATTATATTATTATAGCAAATTGGATCGGGTTGTTATCAGATTGGATTGACTTATATTCATATTTTCTTCATTTAGTTAACAAATTATTGGATTCGAATCTTGATTGGGTTATTGAACCGAGACTCAAAATCCAATCCTAGTAATGACTGTGTGCGAAATTGAAGTTTCGATTTTGTTTGTGAGAAATCATGTAAAATGTCGTAATGCAATCTATTGGTTGAAATCCATCAATATAAGTGTTTTCGAAGGGAGTGTCATACTTGAATTTGGCATTGAATTTCTAGAAGAAATTGCAGCAATGCAGGTGTAGATGGCTTATATGTTAGGTTAGAACTCAAAACTTAAATATTAGAGTTAAAAAAACTGCTTTGTAAATATATCAAAACATGCAGAGAGTTGTTGATTTGTGACTCAACGGAAGTCATAATCAAATTGCGTTTGGAGGCATTGGCGTGCTAGGGTTAAATTCTTTACAGAGAATGAATGCTATGTGGTATTCACATAAGAAGCATGTGAGGACAACAAAGCACGTTGTTCGCCTTGTCCTTTTTTTTTTTTTTTTTTTACCTTTTTTATTTGTGTTTTATGCAATTCACTATATTTCTACAATCTCTGTCTGTATGTTCTTGTGTGCTTAAATATATTTGTAAACTTAAAATAAACCTGGTAAAAACCTAAGAATTGATGCCTGTCTTGTCAAAAAAACTCTGCATTTCCCATAAAATAGAGCTGTCAAATAATGTTTATTTCCTGACAGAAGTGTTGATCTATGTACTCAAAAAAATGATTTCCGTTACTGCATGTGCATTCTAAATTGAGATAGGTTCAGCCTGAAGCACAAGCTTGTTGAGCATGGTATTTTCACTGGTAGGAGTATGCCAGTTGCTACATCTGATTGTTACAAAGACAATGAGTGTCATTCTACCGTAACTAAATTTATCTTCAACTTTCCCACCTCGTCAGTCATACATATTATAATCGTTAATTTTTTTTTTCCCTAATGACATGATTAGGTGTGACGACGATTGCTGGAGGCCATTCTCAGAAAACAAGCCATGCTGATGGACCTGCACTCAATGCTTCGTTCTCAGTTGATTTTGAGCTTGTTTTTGTTCCAGGAAAATGTGCTTTAATGGTTTCTGACCATGGTTATAGAATAATCCGTCAAATAAATCTGAAGGCGGAGGATTGTACAGCGCATTCTGGATCCGGTAAGCTAGGAATTTTTTCGAAGGACGTGATTTGAAGAACATTCCCCCATTCTATATTTTGATTCAATACATTCGTGCAAGTTTGGAATGACAAATCATGAAGTTATAATGTTTGTGAGCATGACATTGCCAGAAATATAGGCTAATCTTTATTTCAAAATTGCCTTTCTTTATGTGTACTTATTAATCTTGTTCATCAGTAAGACTAACATTCATTGCACATTACATTCAGGTCTTGGGGTGTCCTCTGCTTGGTTTCTAGGTGTTGGACTTTCTTGCTTGTTCAGCCTGATTGTTGGATTTATTATTCGTCCTTATGTTATTCCCCATGTAAGTGTCTCTTATTAACGTAGTTCCTGATTGTATTACCTCATTAGTTGCATATTTCTCTGACAAAACCTTGTAGACAGGGAGGATCCAAGCCTCAGCACTGCAGCGGGACATGGAATCAATGCCTAATGAGTCTGGAGAGGCAAATAGTGATACTCTGCTCCGACATCAGAAGCGTAATTGTTAGCTCAACAGCTTTTTCACTTTGTACGAGGCTCCCGAGTTTAAGCCTCTCCTCTCTATCTCTAATATTTATGCGTAGGACTGTAGAATCTCGGACTTCATGTAAAAACCCAGTATCTTTGATGGATTACGATGTATTAAATAGCCAACAGCTAGATAAAGCACGGACTGTGGCCGACCAATTAACGGACTTGATTAGTTTTGATGGAAGCCTATCATTGTCAGAAAATGCCAATGAAATCATTGAGCAAGAAGTGATGAGAGAAAATGCCGAAATTTCCTCTGGTAAAAATATAAAGATTGATGGTATGATACGAGCAAATATTGAGAGTTTTGTAGAGAAATCTGCTGGAGTTTCAGTGGAAGAGTCTTTGGAATGCAGCTTAGGCTTGGTTAAGAGAAGATTAAATGCTGGTAATGGCTTTTTCTGAGGTATTTTCTGTTTTCGCTGCTACTGGTAGTAAATATTTTGGTTATGCTGTCGTACTATTGAAACATCCCAGCTTTGACTATCATATTGGATGAGTGTATCCTTTTCCCCGTTGCTTGTTTCTAATGACTTCAGTCTGCAATATTTTTCATTGAAGCCTATGTTTTGATTGCTATATATATTGTACGAGCTTAATCCATTTTGGAAGCTTGGCCTCTGCTTCTCTAGTCTTCTCTCTGCAATAGCTTGTCCAATTGAGCCCTGCCTCATCTTTTCACCATGGACTTGTCCACCTAGAGTTGGCCTCGTCTTCTCTTCAAAGAGTGGGCTCGTCATCTTGGCAATGACTTGGCTTGGAACCAAGGAAAATCTATTAATTTATCGATTAATTATTATTTATTATTTTATCAAGGTATTATTTATTTTCTTAAATGTTGTATATTGTATTTAGTTTCTGATTTTACTAACTAAAAATTCTTTGTACTGTTTAACCAAGTATTATTCATGAATCTACTTACTTTTTCAAAAATAGATTGTACATTGTTCAATGTACTATATTATTTTATGGAAAATTGTAGAAGCGATTTCAAATCTTTTACTCAGTTGCAGTTTATATTCAAACCTTTTGTGTCATCTACGGTCAGAAACATTTCATTTGTATCATCCTTAGACAACTTCTCTAGTGGTTTTTGCTCAACATGATAAGGTCGTGGTTGCCTTCGTGTTTTTTTTTTTTTTTTTTCATGATGTCAATTTGTTGATCTTGAAATAATGATCGACAAATTCCTCTAGGAATTTTTCTTAAAATCGTCGATTCAATGTTCAAGCAAGAGTAAGGAGAGAAATGACTATTTGAAAGGAGGATATTCAAATTTGCATATTATTCTCAGTTCTCAAGGGTGTCATCCCTCCAATAGGGGGAACAATGTGTCTCTTATGGACACCATTATGGTATCATCTATGTACTTGTAAAACATTCCTTATAGATTTCTATCGATGCCTTGGGAGTAAATTGGTATTTTTATGTTTGAATCACACAGCAACCATTGATTAGTGAACTTATAACTGAATTTTGTAGCTTTTCACATTTTATTCACTTATTTCATTCATTGATTATGAAGTCATGTTTTACATTAACATCCGCGTGTGCTTCGATAACGGTTTCTGTTAATGTGGAATAGTTGGTGAAACCAGTTTACATTTGTTTCATGTTTATACTCGGGGTTGATTATAAAGTCTCGCTTTATAAATGCTCGCTTATTTTATATCGGACTCACTCTTGGTTCGGTTTACTTCGAAAAAGGTTCGCTACTAACGTTGAGTTCCAAACTGCTCTTTCTGCTATTGAGCATTCGGAAGGATTGTAGACAACTAAGCACAAGAATTGACAAATTTCAAATATGTTCTGAGCAGGTTGTAAATGTTAGGTTGTTTGCTATTTTTTAGATTGTGTTTATTAGTAAAAATAATAATAGACTGTTGCTAAAATAGTTGTGGACGAAATGTCGAAATTGATATGGGTGAGCTAATTCAAGAGAGATATAAGGTTAATATTAGTCCATTACCGAATTTGAGCACAACATGGATTCGATATTAGCATGTAGTAGCTAAAAGTCCAAAATTGAAACTAAGGGCATGTTCTTTTGTTGTTTTCAGGCCATTTTCAATCTTCAATTTTCGAAAACACTGAAAGCATGTTTACTTACCTATTTTAGAAATGAATTTCCAAAAACGAGTTTAAAATTTACAAAGAAAATAGAAAACACCAAAAAAATAGTTTTAACTGTTTTCAGTTAAAATCAAGCCAAAACTTCATTTTTGTATTTTTGAAAATAATTTTTCAAAATAACAAAAAGAAGGTGTCTTTAACAATCTCAAAATGAACATTCAAAACACAAAACTCAAAATGAATTCAAAACTAAAAACTGAAACATGAAGAGAACAACCTTTAAATGTACGAAATTGTCTTCCATTCCCATATGGTCTGCTCCATGGAGAACCATGCAATCATTCGAACAACTTTTATGTTGTGTGTGAGACATTTAAAGATGAAGATATCTATCATGATAATGTGTGTTAAGCTTCTCGTTTTCATTTTATTTGAAGGATAGAACTAGGTCGGGGTTAACACATTACGTGCTAATAATATTACATCGTGGAACAAATGATTTTGAAGTTTTCGAATAAATATTTTCTAGTCCAAAATTTCTAAATTCATGCAAAGAGTGGATGAACCATTCTTTAAAGCTTGGAAGAGACGGTACGGATTGCTTTTGAGATCTCCACATCGCGGTTATGAAAAACGGCACATGTTCATATTTTCTAGAAGGGTTTCTTCCACACCTTCAAGAATGGTTGATGTCTACAAGTGGAAGAAAGTTAATGTCCAAAGTTCAATGATAAGGTTTACACACTTATCAAGGTTTCTAAATTAACATAAAGATAATTAATTGAGCGAATTTCTACTTGCATTTGATTTTCGTCCAATAAAAACCCATGATTGACGTAGAAGAAAGTTGGAACAACAAAACAAAAGAAGCAAAACGATGAATCTACGCGTAGAGCATAAGAAGAATTTAGAGTAAAATGCTTGATAAAAAAACTCAGAGAGCAAATAATATACCATTGAAGAGATAATTGAATTTGTAGTTTAATGCAAAAATAATAATAATAAACGAAACTGAAAATCAAAAATTATGTCGCTCATTCCAAGTTAGGCTGTCGGAGTATGTAAGCATGATGCTGTTGGGAACCTACTTATACA
>CAIGRO010268218.1:0-31362 GCA_903798355.1 Fraxinus baroniana
ATTTAGTTTGGGGTCTTATTCGGTTCTTCGGTTCTTGGTCTAGACCCGATACCCGACCTAAACCGTTCGGTTCTCAATTCGGGTACCCGTTCGGGTATTTAATTTATGAAGAACCGCTGGTTCGGGTTCGGGTTTGGTTCGGAACTTTTGTCCAGCCCTAAGTTTATTGGTTAATTGGTCAGTCACCACCACATTTTTATTTTCCTTTCAGTTGGAATATCTGTTATTTGTTGAATATCTGTTATTTGTTGATTTGGTCTTCTTACCACATTATAACAGTTAGGGATGGGCAAAATCCGATCGAACCCGTCAAAATCGTACAAATCGAAACAATCCGACTGATTTGGGTTGGTTTTTTTTTGTAGTTTTTACACGAGTTAGGTGGGTTGGTTGTATAAGCGGGTCGGATTATGGGTTAACTCATGAAAATCGAATAAACCCGTCCACCCAACCCAACTCAACCCAACCCGACTATATTTATGAACTTTACAAGTGTTATAATGTTACTTGGACAAATACACATTTAATACAAAAATATTTTAATTGACAAAAACATTTATTGGCTTTATATAATTTAATACTCCCTTCGTCCCAATTATATAGGTTGAGTTTTCTTTTTCTTTTGTCCCAAATATATAGGTCGGTTTCCTAATGTGGAATATTTTGTTTTGTTCTTTTACTAATATAACCTTATTAAATTTTCCCCACTTAATGTTCTAACTTCTTGAAATCATTCAAATACACATATTTCTCACTTCTTGTAAATATGGAACAGCTCTCATTTCTTCTTCTTCTTCAAATTCTTTATTAATTCCAACAATAATTTAGTTTTACATACTAAAAATTAAATAGAGGTAAATTAGGAAAGATGTTGGCAAAAATTAATTTTCCAATAATATTAAAGAAGTTTTCTTAATTCGTGAGAAGAACTAAACAAGTATATATAATTGGGACGGAGGGAGTTTCAATATGTCCATGTAACATTCATGAAGTGCCAAAATAATTCAGATATTTTAGTAATTGCAACTATAGAGACCTAATATTATATAAGTTATGAGTCAATTATAAATTCGTTCCAACATGACCCTCTACTATAACCTTTGTTGACAATGTGTCCCAAACCGACCAATCCAACCCAACTCAACCCGACCCGATAGATACTTGATTGGATTTGGTTGGGTTGGATTGAGTTTCAACATTTACGCAGATTGTGTTAGGTTAAATTATGATCAAACCGATCATGTTATGTTGAGTTTGGGTTTGGGTTTAGACAAAAATCGACTCAACTCAACCCATGCCCACTCCTAATAGCAATTATTAAACACGGGCTATGTTAATGCTTGTTTCAGTTTTATTTCAATTTCTCTATAAGACGATTTTCCTCCATTTTTATTGTACTCTTTATTCAATTATTGGCAATTGGTATTAGAGCTCCATCAAAGGGCCTAACTAATTAGAAGCAGCAACAAGTGGCAAAAAAAGTGCTGTAATATCTAAAGAAACAATTGATTTTGGACTTTCTATAGGAAGGGAAGAAATGATGAACTTGTTGCTTTCGCTGACAATGATTATGCTGGAGATTTGGAAGGCCGAGAGAGCAATTCAGGTTATGTTTTTTTACTGAGTTCATGGGCAATATCTTGGTCATAAAAAACACAACCAGTAATAAGCTTATCCACCATAGAGGCGAAGTTTATCGCCGAAACTTCATGTGCATGTTGGGCGGTATAATTAAAAAGGGTGTTGGAAAGGATGGATCAAAATCAAGACAAGTTATGTTATTCAGTGTGACAGTAGCTCTGCAATCAGGAACGGATCCAAGACCGAATTACAGGCCGGGCTAATACGAAAAAAAATAAAAAATTACACTAGGAAAAAAAAAAAATTCTCAATTAAGAAAATCATTGGGCTTGGAGGGGCTGAAGCCCGGTCAGCCCCCCCCACTAAATCCGTCCCTGTCTGCAATCAAGCTCACAAAGAATCTAGTAATGTACGGTTAGAACAAGCTCATAGACGTGCATTTTCATTTTCTTCGAGACCTTACAAAGAATGGTACTGTGAAGTTAGTACACTATGACACACAAGAGCAGTTGGATGATATACTGAAAAAGCCACTCAAGCTGCATGCGTTTATCAAGCTTGAGGACAATTGGGAGTTCGTTCCAAAACTGATGTAAATTGAAGCTTGTAGCATTCAGTTTAAGGGAGGAAATGTTGGTTTTAGGTTTAGTTTATTGGTTAATTGGTCATTTATCACCACATTTATATTTTCCTTTTAGTTAGGATGTCTGTCATTTGTTTATATTTTCCTTTTTAGTTTAAGTTACAAATCTTCTAGTGAAAATAAAATTAAAACTAAAATGGATTTGTTTGTATAAATTGCAAAAGTGATATATAATTTTCTTGACTTTCCTCTTCTTTTCTTCAGTTGAAGTCACATCAGTAAGTATTTAACTATTTTGCTTAACATAAAAGTTTAATTTGTCAAAAGAAATAAAATAAGACTATAGTTTATTATGAACTATTTATAATTAATTGATAATAAACAATTATTTATATCTCCATGACTCCATCAAATATATAAGTCAAGGAATTTTGATTGAGATGTATCTATCAGTATATTATATTGATAAATTCAAAATATTTTATTCTATTTTTTCGTGATATTATTTGCAACGTCAACTAACACAAATCATTAATAGGACATGTTCGTACAAAAGGTATTTTAAGTAAGTTGATATAACCTAAATTAGTTCACGTAACTTAAAAAAAAAAAAGACGATTTCACTACTAGGAAAAGAATATAATATATAAATCAATTCATATAAGTCACATCGGTATGTATTTAACTATTCTGCTTGCCATAAAAGTTTAATTTGTCAAAAGAAGTAAAATAAGACTATAGTTTATTATGAACTATTTATAATTAGTTGATAATAAAAAATTATTTATATCTCCATGACTCCATCAAATATATAAGTCAAGGAATTTTGATTGAGATGTATCTATCAGTATATTACATCGATAAATTCAAAATATTGTATTCTATTTTTTCATTATATTATTTGCAGCGTCAACTAACACAAATCATTAATAGGACATGTTCGTACAGAAGACATGTTAAGTAAGCTGATATAACCTAAATTAGTTCATGTAACTTAAAAAAAAAAAAAGAATAGGTTAATATAATATATAAATCAATTCATATAAGTCGAAAAGTATGACTTAACTTAGAGGAAATAGTAAAAGAAACATCAACTTATTTATAGTCAAGTGAAATCTTTGATCAAGAGTCAATCGAACTCAAGTTAGTATTATTTGTTAAAAGTATCCACTTCACGAATTGAAAGGAGAAAATATCATTATAGCTATTATTCAAAGTTGGAAAGTGGAGTTTGAAAAATACGTGGTTAAGAAATATCAACTTGTAATCAATTGAAACAATTTAATCAAGAGTAATTTTTCAAAGAATCCTCGTGTTTACTAAAGACCCGGTCTACGGACTTCGGAGTTGAAAGGAGGAAATACTATTATAAGTTGGAAAGTGGAGTTTTGAAAAACAAGTGCTTAAGATTAATTCAAAGCCACAAATTAAGTAGAATTGGAAAGTGGAGTTTGAAAAATACGCGATTATAATCAATTGAAACAATTTAATCAAGAGTAATTTTTAAAGTGTCCTCGTGTTTACTAAAGACCCGGTCTACGGACTTCGGAGTTGAAAGGAGGAAATACTATTATAAGTTGGAAAGTGGAGTTTTGAAAAACAAGTGCTTAAGAATTCAAAGCCACAAATTAAGTAGAATTGGAAAGTGGAATTTGAAAAATACGCGATTATAATCAATTGAAACAATTTAATCAAGAGTAATTTTTAAAAGTGTTCTCGTGTTTACTAAAGAACCGGTCTACGGACTTCGGAGTTGAAAGGAGAAAATACTATTCTAAGTTGGAAAGTGGAGTTTTGAAAAACAAGTGGTTAAGATTAATTCAAAGTCACAAATTCAGTGGAGTCAGGTCATGACATGTAAATGGATTTTGACAATAGACTATGTTTGTTTGACCTTCTACATTCATCCCCTGTTGAAATTTTTTCTTTTTAAATATTTTACATGTAAATTCATAATTTATTATTTCTTTTTAACCCCACATTCTAAGAAAAAATTACTATTTCAACATTTATTTTTCCCAAAAAACTCTTTTTAATGGATATCGAACAGGGGATGAAAGTCAAAACAACTTTTGCCCACAACCTTTGTTTATTATCGCGCTTATGTTCTCGATATTTTTTTCGCCTTATCCTTATCATCAACTTTCATTACTTAACACATTTGGTTTTTAATAATGATTTTCGTCAAATAAAAAAAAAATCTATTATGAAGGCGTAAAAAATGTAGTTGCCCCAAATTTTAAATAAAAAATATAACAGTGTGACAAAATATTTGCTCCTCATTTCAAATTGCACTAGCAGAATATTTAGATAATAATCATCACGAACACCGGATATGCTAATTACTTAAAAATTAAAGATAAGAATGGAACAAAGAATTATGAGATATAACTGCGACAATAATCTTTAATGCAATTAAAAGGTAATGCAACATACAAACATAATCATTTAGTAATTTATCAACAAAGGATCCTCTTAAACATGATTGCATAATACTACTAAACTCAGTATTTTCACTAAATTAGTTCCTGAATTTTGTTTTAACGATATGATTATTCATTATTCTTAGATTTTAATCGAGAGTTTCATGCACTCATATATTATGATATTTAGACGTATGAGAAGATTACTAGATTATTGAAGTTCTTGATCCTAAGAAGTTACAATCTACAAGAATCAACGAAGTTTGCACATGTAGTTATAAGTTGGGACTATGTACATAGAATCACAGCGAAGCCAAGATGAAAGATATGACTGCTTCAACTCTAAGATGGAAGTGTAACTGCTTCGATAAATGCGCCATGGTCATCGTGACATAGACTCCTTTCAGCTAAATAAAATATGGGACCTTTTGTGATTGCTATTGATCACGATTGTGGCAGTCCTAAGTGATGAGGACAAAGGCGAGTTCAATGTAGCTATTGGACAACAAGGAAGGATGAGTTCATATGCGGGAAGTTGGATGAACAGGATTCTCGAAGTGATCCAACCAGCCTAGCTGAGCAGTATTCAAATGGCCGACTCTGCAAGTGATCAGTAAGCCTTTTGTTCTTTCCATAGATCTAAATGATGGATGCATCTAAGTTTACAAGACGAAGCTATAATTGGATTTGAACTTGAAAGTGATACACGAGCTCGAGAAACTTGGGGACGGGGGAGAATGCATTACTCTCCAAATGCCGATACTCTTATCTTCATGTTTATTCAAGTTTTTTTTTTTTTGCAGTTTATTTTTTAAACTTCGCTCACCCTCATATTTACGTAAAATATATAACTTTTGTTTGTCTGAGGGCATATGTGATTTTATGTCTTTCCTAAATGTTGCGTCCTATTGATGAATCTTTTTCATGTACCATGAGAATGATACTGTTAGGGCGAAACTTCTAATATTTGATACAAATATTTTGTTTATGAACCCAACTTAGCAAAGAAGAGCTGAAATTCAAAAGAGTTAAAAGGATGAGTTTAGCATGTCATGGCGTAGAAAGTTCTTCACCCTCCTTCAGAAGTCACTAAATTCAGACATTGAAGGGAGATGTTCTAAGGTTGCCAATCGATTGACTAGGAAGACTACTTTTCAACATCCTAGAGTTAACCCGAGCATTACAACGGCTAAAGTGATGCCTCAACCATTGGGTATCCCATGGCTGGTGTGGAGTCATGCTGTTAATCGAGAGTTTGTGATGGACTGAAACTTTAACGTGGTTGATTTGCAGTGTTAGACCAGTTAATGGTTTAGATTTTTTTTCTCTCTTCCAATGTCTTGAATGGGAGTTAATGATGAATATGATTAACCTTCAATGTTGTGGGTAGTTGATATCTGATGGAATTGGTTTAAGTATAAAATCATGATAAGTGACTTTTGTGTCAATTTCGATCAAATATTCGAACGTGATCCAACAGCCAAATTATAGAAATAAATAAACTAACTTGTTCTACTCGTCGAGTAAATCGTCGTTGTATATTTGAAATCTCCAAACCAATTCCAGGCAAATAAGAAATTACGGTCTAAAGTTCGAAGAAAAAGAAAGGAAATTGGCTGAAAATTTGATCTAACTCTGTCGCTCCCCTAGCGCTCAAGCAAAGAGGCTGTCGCTCGAGCAACAAGGTCTTTGTTTCTGATGCTCGAGCAACACAAGGATGAGGCTAGTGACAGCAAATGTTACGACCTTTGGCAAATGTTGCTGAGTTTGGGGTGCGGTACTTCACTCACAACCTTTCGTTCTCTATAAATTAGACCATTGGGAAGTCAATTTGTTCATCCCAATGATATGCAATCATAGCATAACATTAAATTCTTTCTTTTTCTAGCCAAAATTCTGCATAGAAGTTGTTTTTCCATTTTTCATTTCAAGGAGTACAAAAATTAATTTTTGGTTCGTTGTTCTTGTGTTTTGAAGTGCTACTAATACAAGAAGTTTGTCGTTGTAGCTTGGGAGTCGATCGCCATCATTCATAGGTATTGTTGGGGGCAAATTCAACTTAAGGACAAAGAATTCAACTCTTACCTCGACTTTGCATACACTTTATTTGACGTTAAATTATTTTGTTTGATGTCTTACTCATATCCTTACCGTTACTCTGTCAAATTTGTGGTAAGATTGGTAAGTTGTTTTAAAGTCATCACTCAAATCCAAAATCTTATCCAACAACATCAATATTCCTCAATATTGGGTTCCTCTATAAAGAATGACATATTTTGTAAGTGAAATAAAATCTTAAACTTCAAATTTTGTAGTTTTTTGAATTATATGATTATGAGTTTTTGTCGATGCCACGAAATTTTGCCAGTGAAGTATCTCATTTCACCATATTTAGCGCAAGGCTTCTATAATTCAATGAATGCGTATATATAGTTTATGCTAGAGTGGGAGACGATGTTCTTCCCTCAAAGTAGGTGGAGAGACTAGTGTAAGATGGATTTAGAAGTCTTTGTGCGAGCTATGCGGTGAAAGAAAGAAAATAGTACTTATCTATAATATATTAAATATCTTGTCAAGTGTGAGAATAAATTTTTTGAACGATTTTAGCCCTATTATAATTCAATTATTTTAATAATATTCTACTTTTCGTTTTTCAATATGTATTTAATTTATTTAATCGTTTACTTACCATCAATGTACATACATTTGACAGATTCATTTCACTTGGTTGCTTCATTAATGTATGAATTCTCTATTATTAATTTTCAATTAATTAACAATCTTTAATTAATATGCATCTTCATTTATGCATTTCAGGGTTATTAATTCTAATTATAGGTTATTTAGAATTTCACATTTAAGAATGCATTTTATTATTCATGTCCATGCATATTAATTAACATCCAATTTTATTTAATTGACATTAAGGCCTTGTTTGATATTGATTAAATTTCAATTAAAATTGAAAATATAATCGTTATTGATCTTACTCGTCTAATAAAAATCAACAATAACTGCTAATTTTTCAATTTTAATCCGATTTTAATCTCTATCGAACACGCCCTAAATATTACATCAAGTAAGAATCATTTTTTGGGACAATTTTAGCTTAACTATAATCCAATATTTTAATAATACCTTAATTTTCATTTTTCAATATATATTTAATTTATTTAACCATTTAGTTGTCAACAATATATATATATATATATATACATTTGACATATTCATTTCACATGTGTGATTTCATTAATATATAAATTCCATATTATTAATTCTCAACTAATTAACAATATATTTATTATTATTATTCATCTTCATTTATACATTTTAATGTTATTAATTCTAATTATAAGTTAATTAGAATTTCACATTCAATAATGCATTTCGTTATTCATGTATGCTAGTTAATATTTAGTTTTACTTAAATAAAAATTAAATAAATGGTTTAACATTCATTGTCGAGTATATATGGTCTAATATCAATTCTAAGTTAGGTGACATTCGCACATATTCAAATATTACTTTTATAGCACTTATAAAGTATTCCATAATAACGTGTAACGCTCGTTAAACAATGTGTAACGCACATTCAACTTTGACTAGTTTATATAAAAACCAAAAAAAATTATTTAGTTTTCACTTATTTTTAAATTTGTAAGTAAGAAAATTTAAAGCTACTTAAAAGTAAATTTGAACAACTTTCTACCCAGGCAAACGTGGTCTAGATCTAAATCGTTTGGCTTCGGTGGAAATCAGTGTTCTAAATAGCGCGCTATTGCTCATCGCGAGAGTAAAACGCTAAGCTAAGTGCCGTAGTGTTTATTTAGCAGTTAACGCCTGGCGTTGACCACTAATGCGTGATATAGCGTGAATTATCGCGCTATTGCGCCCTATTTAGTTTTTTTTTTTTAATATGGAAATGTGTTTTCAAGTTAAATCAAGGAAAAGCTGCAAAATTATCATCTTCCCCAAAATAGAACGGGAAACCTCGAATTGAAAGTGGAAGCTCGGCTGCTCGAAATCTCCAGTGACTCCAATTCGTCTTCTCCCTGCATCCTTGAACAAAGATTAGAGACTCTATTAGCAAGTGATGTAACCAATGCACAATCTTGAATTGTAGAGGATTGTGATGATGATGAAGAGTATGATTGGATGGAAAATGATATCTTACAATCTTCGAGAGGTACTAGAAATGCTCAGAATGAAATAAGGGAGCTCGACGAAGAGGATTTTATATTAGAAGACACGGATGACGAATTAGATGAGAAGATGATATTGAATTGGAGTCCGATAAAGAGTTAGATAAGATTCTTTTTGTTGGAAACTTTGAAAAAATTTATAAAATTCTTATAAATATGTTATAAATGTTTAGTATGTATTATTTTTAATTATTAAATGATTTTTTGATTGATTAAAAATTAAAATAATATTAAAATAAGAAAACGCTTTTTTATGCTATTTTACGCAAAAGCCTCTCATTTGCTCGCGTTGCCCATTGTTTGGCCTCCACGCATCACCACGCATTACGTTATTTAGAAGACAGGTGGAAATTAATCGCACCAAGGGGTTTACTATCCGGAAAATAATAGATATATATCTTGATGTGTGACGTACCACAAGAACAACCCTTACAATCCATTCCTAGCTGAATGCAATGCATAGCAGAAATCATAATGTCCTCAAAAATACCATCTCTCTTCCTCACTCTCTCTCTACTCTGCCTCCTCTCTCTCTCCTTCTTCTACCACCAGTACATCACTGCCCCGCCGCCGCCGTTGAATGTTTCCCAAACTACCCTCGCCGCCACCCAGAATTCCATCAAAGTCTACGTATTAGACCTGCCCAGATCTTTAAACTACGACCTTTTACGAAAATACTGGGCCTTACGTGATGATACGAGGATCGGAAGTGAAGTGGATAATGAAATCCGAAAGAACCTTTTGCACAGAGATCCTGGTAAATTACTGCCATATCCTGAGAACCCTATAATTCAACAGTACAGTGCGGAGTACTGGATCTTGGGGGATTTGTTGACACCGGAGGAGGTAAAGAAAGAGTCTTTTGCTCAAAGGGTGTTTCATTATCGTGAGGCGGATGTGATTTTTGTGCCATTTTTCGCGACTTTGAGTGCTGAATTGCAGCTGGTGATCAATAAAGGTGTGTTCAGGAAGAAGGTGGAAGAGAATGAGGATTATCAGAGGCAGCGAATGGTGGTCGATTTGGTGAAAAAGTCCGAGGCTTGGCAACGATCGGGAGGGCGGGATCATGTCTTTGTTCTTACAGGTAAATGTCGAAGTGTTATTTGCCTATTTCATGTAAATGCTACTGCATTTTGCTTAGTATTTATGCTAAATGAAGCAAAGGAATGGTTTTTAATTACAGGGATTATCGCATTAGTTATCATTTTTTTTGGCTTTGATATGTAGTAATTCAAAATAAAACAATGTATGAGGAGCAGAAGAATCGAAACCAAAATATTAAGGTTGCGAGATAAAATGAAGCTACCTCTAAGAATAATTATATAGGTGTTAAATTGATCTATGAAGTAGATTTGCAAATTGCAAGCTTGACGTCTTGAATCTATCTGCATATTATCAGTCAGATCTCAATAAGATTAATGATTGGAAGAACTTCTATATTTTTTATATGCATTCTTTTGAGTGTAAAAGAGCCTAGATTCCCGGTACAAAGTGATCTGCTTCCTTAGAAGGCCCAGCTTAGCGAGTTGCCGGTTATAATGCCAAGTTCCTTTAAGGGCGTGCTTGCTAATTTTTTTTTCCCACTCGAGTTTGGGTGACTCTATTTACGAGAGGTTGGGAATACAAGTGCATGTTAGTTTTTTTTTTTTTTGGAACTGGTTTTGGTGGTTTAAAAATCATCCAAAACTAGTTCATAAATCCTTTTCTCCTAACGCTTCAGAAAGAGCTTAGATGTAACTACTCATGGAAATTAGTTTCACAATTATATTTATGTTTGTTTATCTTATAATCCAATAGAAAGTGATTTGCATGCAAGAGCTTATTCAAAGCAACAATAATTAGTCCAAAAGTTAGTCCATACACAATAAAAATTTGATTGGAATAAACTAGGTAAAGCTATATTGAATTGTAAGGAGTGAAATACACATTTACTCCAGATTGTTTACAAATATCAATCTTTTTTTATATGTGGCCATATATGTAATTAATTGTTTTAAAAAACTTTCGGAACCACTGGATAACAACTCAAATCTATGCTTGGAAGTTTATTACAAAGCAATTCTCTAAAGGTTCTTAAAAGAATAAAATTGTATATATATTCCTTGGTAAAATTTTCAATCTATAATATATGAAATTTTTTACTCGTAAGTATTTTTTACATGTAAGTTAATTTCTTACTTTTATGTTAATTTTTAACCATAAAGTGAAATATTTACTTATAATTAAAATTTTAGATATAAATAAATTTTAGTTATAATTTAATTTTTCATTTTAAATAATTTTTTTACACAAGTGATTTTTTTTATTTATAAGAATTTTTTATAATTTATAAGTGAATTTTTATCTTATTAGTATG
This sequence comes from Fraxinus baroniana, assembly GCA_903798355.1. Classification (NCBI taxonomy): domain Eukaryota; kingdom Viridiplantae; phylum Streptophyta; class Magnoliopsida; order Lamiales; family Oleaceae; genus Fraxinus; species Fraxinus baroniana. The sequence goes on from CAIGRO010268218.1 coordinate 11,146, forward strand.
ATTTTACTTTATAAGCAGTTTTTAAAACAAAAGCGAAATTATTTATAAGTAATTTTTACAAGTTTTTAGTTATTATATTTTAGTTTAAATGTTAGTTTTCAACAAAATATGTGGGTTGAATATAATTATTTTATAGAAAGTAAAATTGTAAGAAAATTTGAGAAATAGTCAAAACACACCGATTTGGTGGGTTGAGATATACAGTCAAAATTATATTATACTAGTTTTGGATCATTTTTAAACCACCCAAAATCAGTGCCCAAAAATTAAACAAGCACCAATTTTCTCAACCTCTCATAAACGGTGTCACCAAAAAATGGTCAAAACCAGTAAAAAACCAAGCCTTGCTCACTCCCTAGGAATTCTCTATCTAGTATCTACTTACTTGTGTGGCGTGGAATTTGTGACTTACCCAATGCAAGATCTTAGTCTATCGTGATAACCACTATATCTGTACTCATTTCTCATAGAAACTTGGTCTACAAACGTTTCCTTCTCTACTTTGAAGATCGAGTCTATATATAGTGAGCAAGAGTTTCTGGCCTTCTATTGTGTGCTTAATGAAATTTAGAGCGTGTTTGAGCCCCATTTTTTTTTTTTTTTATCTAAAATGCATTTTGGAATAGTGTTTTGATATAGAATGTGTGATTAAAAAATAAGGAAAAATTTTGGGTTTGTGTGTGATTAAAAATAAGAAAGAGAAAAATGTATTTTGGAAATAATAATGGGGACTAAATAAGGGCTTAGTTTCAAATATTAATTTTATAAAGGTGGATACATAATTGTAGGAAAATGGAAAAGTAAAATAACTTTGTGTTATTAATGAACATGCCGATGGAAGTACTTGCTTGAAATGAAGGCCAATCTCCATCGTTTGGAAAAAAACAAGGCAGAAAGAATCAAAATGTGGGAACTGCTAAGATGGAAAATTTAAATTTTGTTAAGTCAGTTGCTATTATGCTGAATTATATATTTTAAGATCTTGGATATCTGTCTAATTAGGACTTAAAAATTTAAACAACACAATTAGCCTTTGACACATGAACAGCAATTTTGAATCCTTCCATTAAGTAGATTTTTTGTTTGGAATTAATTGTAGTGCAAGCCTCTTTCCCTTAATTTGCAATAAGTTGGGTCATAACTGCCACTTAGGTATCTAGCAGATAAATATATTCATTTTATAATCAAGAACTATGTTATTATTGAGATTGTCAATCGACAATATTACTAGTCTCTGGCTGTTTGAGACCTAATTCTATATATTAATATTCAACCTAGGAAACATAGGATGAGTATATTGTGCGTGTTAATCTCTTATATTTTAGTTTCTGGTTTGTCAGGTTATGTTAAAACTTGAAGCATTCTTTGGCAGATCCCGTTGCAATGTGGCATGTCAAAGATCAGATAGCCCCGGCGGTTCTGCTTGTGGTGGATTTTGGTGGATGGTACAGGCTTGACTCGAAAGCATCCAATGATAGCTCATTGGAGATGATACATCACACCCAAGTTTCACTGCTAAAAGATGTAATTGTGCCATACACACATTTGCTTCCTAGGCTGCACATATCACAAAACCAGAAACGCCACACCGTTCTTTATTTCAAAGGAGCTAAACATAGGCATCGGGTTGGTATTCTCATTCTAGCAAGTTTAGCTACAGGCCATATTTTGTTACAAGATGTGCTGACTACTATTTTTCTCTTTTCTGAACTACTTTGAGCTGACTATTAATACTATTCTCCTTTTCAGCAAGGCTGTTATAGGCATTTTATCTAACTACCGATGAATTAATGAGAATGTTATGGCTTTGGCTTGGTTTTATACCATAGAACATTGTTGGGAAATCTTTTGAGGAAATGATAGTTGTATTCATCATTTCACAAGGATAAATCGGATATCAAGGCCATTTTGCCTTCTTGGTGTAGACCAATAAAATGATTAAAAAAATAACAAGATACGAAATTATACTCGACATAAACCATAATCCATCTAGAAGAACCATAATAAAACGTTTCAACAAAATTAAAAGGGTCCACTTTATGCTACCTCTATTCATATATAAGAATTTGGATGTAGCTTACTCAGGGTATAGGTGGAAGAAACAAGTTAGGGAAATCTTTTTTTTTTTTTTCTTTCCATAGATGTGCCTTCTAGCCTACTGTCCCATCCTGACCTGCTTAATTGTTTCATTAGATATTAAACAGATTATGCATTTTCTCCTTGAGGTAGCATCAACCATCTTTTTTCACTAGTGTACAGAATATTGTACAACAACTCAGTAAAAGGTGAACCATTTATATTTGCTTGTCTTGATGAGTTTGGCACAGCGAGTGGGCCAATTGAATTGAAGATAAAGAATCCAAAACTTATTTTCAATACTTAAGTTATCTCAAGTAAATCATTGGAGTAACTTCCTTTTTTTTCAAACTCTTGTTATTTGATGAACATATATTTTGTTCTTCCTATTAAGTTATCTCAAGTAAATCATTGGAGTAACTTCCTTTTTTTTTCAAACTCTTGTTATTTGATGAACATATATTTTGTTCTTCCTATTTCATGGTTATTCTAGCAAATTATAAAATGCTGTCAATTGCTTTTTTGCTGGCCAATGTTCTCTTGTTTGCTTTACTTTATTAATCTCTCTTTTTTTTAGGTTCCCATCAATAATATTACAATATTTATTTAATTATATATATATAGGGTGGACTTGTTCGAGAAAAATTATGGGATTTATTGATCAACGAACCTGGAGTTATAATGGAAGAAGGCTTCCCTAATGCTACTGGAAAGGAGCAATCGATAAAGGGAATGAGGATGTCGGAGTTCTGTTTGCACCCTGCAGGTGACACGCCCACATCGTGTAGACTTTTTGATTCCATCCAAAGTCTCTGTATACCAGTAATTGTTAGTGACGACATAGAACTTCCATTTGAAGGAATAGTGGATTATTCAGAATTTTCTGTCTTCGTGGCAGTCAGTGATGCATTGAGGCCAAATTGGCTTTTGAGTCATCTTAGAAGCTATTCTGAAGAGCAGAAGGATGGATTCCGGAAAAATATGGCTCGGGTTCAACCCATCTTTGTGTATGATAATGGTCACACGGGTGGAATTGGCCCAATACCTCCAGATGGTGCCGTGAATCATATTTGGAGAAAGGTACACCAAAAATTGCCCGTGATTAAAGAAGCTATTATCCGCGAGAGGAGAAAACCTCCAGGTGTTTCGGTTCCCCTTCGTTGTCATTGTACTTGAATCTATTTTTATCGAATTTTGTGATGTTCATAATTCTTCAAATGTGTCTTCCTACCAATATATATTTTATTTTTTTTCCTCCATCAAGATGAGTTCGTTCAATGTTGAAAAGCATTGATTAGACGACTGCATACTGATTGCATATAATACTAGAAATGCTTGATTTAGTTGGAAGAAAGCTTGTTATGTATGCCCATTAACGGATTACACATTGCAAAATCATTGCATCGGATACTAAGCTTGTGTTTGAGCCCCATTTTTTAGGAAGAAGTAGTTTTTTAATAGTGATTGATGGGATAATGTGTGGTGAAAGAGTGATGAAAAGTTTTAGATTTGTGTGTAATATTATTTTATTTGGAAAATGTGTGGTTGAAAATGAGGACTGTAGAAAAATGAATGGGAAAAAATGAGAAAGAATGGGGCTCAAACACAAGCTAAAAATGCTTGTTTTAGTAGGAAATATGGTTATTGTATTAACTGATCGTACTTTATTCTTTAATCTCTTGGTTAAATCGAGGATTGAAGAATTTACAGAATACAAATGGAATAATATGACAGTATCTGTGTAAAAAGAGGGATCTGAGAAGCATTCCTCAAGCCAATTCATCTAAATGTATGAAAAAATGTTTGTCAATTTCTGCTGCATAAATCATCGGTTTGCAGCAAGAAGGGATACCCAATTCCTCTCCTCCTGGAAGGGAACAGTACAAACAGCACGCTTATTATAAACCCGATCGCTAATGGAACGATGTAGCCTGTAGATAACTTTTCTTGGCAACATCAGATGATAGCAGCTCCAGTAACATCAGTGTTACATTGCAAATGTAAGAAAAGTAATGAAAGAAAGGGCTGCATGGAAGATATCAGCCCATCTCACAGCCTGTAATCTGCCGGGACAAGGGGTTTCACACGCTCTCCATTGAACGTTCTTAGCCTGTGGAATGTGCCACTCCATAGTACAGCCTTCCCGTGGCTGTTCAAAAGCTGTCAGTGAATGAGAAGAAGACACAGGAGGTGGCTGATAAAGCCAGGAAGAAGCCCATCAGCCACCGGCGTATTTGCTGTCATCAGTTATGAGTGGGGCGAAAATGGTGAAGGCCAGGATGGTAGCGGTAGGTAAGAGAACCTTGAGTCGACCAGTACCGCTCAAGACATGTAATTAGAATTATCTATATCATCATCATCATAATCAATTGCTATGTAGTAGTAATCATTCTCATCTCCGCTCCGCTCCACTCCACTCAACGCCCTTGTTTGTCTCGCATTATTTCAACACTCTTTTTTCTACGTACTAATTTTTAACCACAGATTCACGTAATAAAATATTCTACATTTAAATCCAAAATTTTTACTTTTTATCCACACAATCTCCAAAATTTCACTATTCAAAACAATGTTTTTTTTTTTCAAAAAAATGGCCACCAAACAGGGGCTCAATCTGGTGCTGAATAGAATTGCCCTCCAACATGCTGACAATAGCCTGCAGTTGATCAATGAAAGTGGGGTTTGGTTATTAATATTTTGTGAGAAAGTGCAGTAGAATTGAAATGGCTATTAAAATATTTATGAGGTAATGCAGGAGATACGTTGTTGAGACGTCTGGGGAGAAGCCGAGAAGCCATTACTGTAGTACTTCTTCGGTTTCCTTCAGGAAAGGTGTCTTTGGGGTGGCACTAGATTCTAACTTCTTTCTTCCATTTTTTGTTGCCAAATAAATCCCGATCCAGAACTAAAATGTAGTTGATGCAATCCACCTATCTTCAAAATCGACGTCCATGATGGGCTATTTTTGAGCTATATGACTACGAAATGAGTCTTTGTCTAGAAGTAGCTCTCATCAGACGACATGTCGAGAGCCTTCCAAGAGTGCCTACTTTTGACATCTTTGTTACTAGTCTTAAAATAGTTTGTGAAAAAAAAAAAAAAAAATGTCCAATGTCCTAATAAACCTACTAGGACATAGTAATTGCATTCCAAAACAACAGTTTGTTGAACTCCTTTATAGGTTTTCATCTTTAGCTCGACTTCATAATAATTTGTCAACACTTGTTACCATATTTTACCTTTAAAAAAGACTTGACAAGCTATAATCAACATGAAACCCGTGCATGTCTATTTCTTTTTGTATGCATCTCCAAAAATAAGCCATTCTTGATCCGTAATACTCTCATCCCACATGGTTAGTCAAGCTGCAAGAAAAGCCAGACCTTTGAAAAACATATCCCCCTCAACCCAACCCCATTTCCAATAAATCCCCTTCAAATGATTTTCTAAATTTTGGGTTTGGTCGATAATGGCGCCATTGACGATGGATCGAGCTGCGCTGGATATGTAAAGGCATCGAGCTTCAGGTACGATTTTGGTCATTGGTTCATACAGCTGATTCTCCATATCAGCATCTGAAGGGGATTCTAATTCATCCTGTTTTAACATAACAGAATGATATATGTATGGGCTGAGCGTTTTCAAAGAGACTCAAGACGGTCTGGTTTTATTGACTGAATTGACCGAGTCCCACCACATTTCTCGGTGAACCAGATGGGCCAAATCGGCCTGGCTAAGCCGGTTGTTGAGCAATCCGAGACGGTCTAGTTATAATCTGTCAAAGGCAAAGGTAATTTTCCAAATCCCAAATAATTCTTTCCCGTTCATAGCATATAAAAGGATGCGATTCTAGAGAATACCAATGACAGTTTCTTTTTCCTTTTTTTTACAATTACTCGAGAAGATATACATACAAAACTTATGTGCAATAAATATGTAACCACCTATAAAAGAAGACAGTGTTAATGCCCCCCTCAACTCTGCTGGAAAAAAAACAGCAGAAAGTGAGCAGCCATGCTGCACCGATATATACAACATACGGTAAAATTCATTAACACGAAAGCGGACTGATAAAGTTCAGGCAGAAAATCTATTTCGTCCATGATTTGGAGAACTGGGACGAGATTTATCTCCCTGTTTGGGTTGCTCGAGAGACTTTGCTAGAGGTCTAGAATCATCATCGTGATCCCCACGCTCTTGAGGCTTCACATGCAAAGAACCGTTTTCCTCCCTGGCGGCAGTGCCACAAAGTTTGCAGGGGTTACTCAATCTATGGGAGCACCAATGGTCGGGTACGCACAAAAAATGGGTGTCGATGAACTTCCTAAATCTCTTTTTGTATTCTTTCGGAGAGATGACAGTAGGCTGCTGGTTCCTAGGAACAACCAGTGAAGACTTGACCCAATTCTCTACTTGTTTGTCCCATGTATATTGTCGGAGATAATCTATGATGCCACATACCAGTTCCCGACGTTGAGTATCTACTCCAACAAGTAGAGAATAATCCATCACGTTGATCGACTGAAAGTAAATTAGCAAACAAAAAAGGATAGTCAGAAATCCAAGCCCTTAACTATGAACGATATAGAAGCTATTTAGTAAAAACTTGGATGCAAAACTCACATGGAGGAAAGTAGTGTCGTTCCACACAGCCCTTTGCAAGTTACGCTTCGATTTCATACTGATATATAGAGGTGAATCGTTCATATCATTGACGAAATTCTGATCCAAGAGAACATCTCCGGAACCATTGCCAGCAGAATTGAATCGAGCATGAAGAGCTCCTTTAAGATCATACTGTCTCATTATGTTTCGACCAAAGGACAGATTCTCCATCACCAGGAGATCATGTTTGGTCTCTTTTCCATTCTTAGTTGCTCTTATGATGACCTACGAAATTTAAATTTGTAAGGATAGGCCCCAGAATATTTCTGAGCACGGTTGGCTAAACTTCAAAATATAACAGTAACTTCTCTTTCAAACGTGTTTATAAATACTCCTTTTTCTTACTTTTGGCTTATAAGAGCTAGAGCAGCCATACAAACAGGAAAAAAAGTAGATAGACTGACCTGGTAGATGCCGAGAACTTTAGCAAGGCAGGTTGGATTATGCAACTCATAACACTGATCCATGTACTTAAAGTAGTTGGGTGCAAACTTCATGAATGAATCGAATTCTGTCCTCTTAATCTCCTTTATTATTAATCGATCGTCAAGTGTCTTAGCAAAGAAAGATTTACTCTTCCCACCTTTGGCATCCCAATTCCTACAACGGCTTAAGGAAGCAATATAATCCACTTCAGAAGGACAACATCGGTCTCGCAACTGACGGAACTCACTTGCATACAAACACACGACGGAATATTTATGCTTTCCTTTTGACCCCATAGAGACTTGCGGGTGGTCAGCACCATAAGATTTCAAAGAATCCAACAAATCCAACCCATTAAAGCTCGATGAACGTGACTCCTCTAATGCATTGCTTGATGAAGAATTGATTCCGTCTGAATCCAAAGAACTAAAAGATGACCAGTTAGAAGTCGAAGAGAAAATACGAGACAGGCTCTGCGAGCTCTCAATTGATTTAGCATCCATTCCTCGTTCTTTTCTGGCATCCTCGACTAGTTCCTCAGATGCAGTCAGTGGATTCTTTAATAAGGTCAGAGCACAAGCTATTATGCTCGAGAACTCATCTTCATAGTCGGACACTATATATTCATCAGTACCAAGGGGAATATGTAGTCTTGAGGCCTCATCTGTGATCAGTTCATGAGCCACTAGTTCTGCAGCATAGTGACTTAAAGATTCAAATTTTTGGGAGTAACTCGATTGGAGGTTGTTCATGTATTGGCGTTGAATAACTGAATAAGGAGTCCAGATCAAACCCTCATCATTTTCAATAGCAGCAGCTACCGGTATTCCCTTATCTATTTTCTCTTTCCCAACGGAACCAGGGTTCTCGGGATGCACCTCAAAACTAGGTTTCACCAGGAATTGATGCACAGACGATTCATTTCCATTACTTCCATCTACAGTTGGCCCTGCAATATCATCAGTGATAATAGATGTAGGAAATGATTCATCATGTTCTCTAGATTCTTCAACTTGCCCATCAATTGGAATTTCTTTAATTGTAAAATCATTTGCTTCCATGGATGTAACGACCTTAATTTCCAATCCAGTAGTATTTTCCAGAGGACTGTCACAGTTTTCCACCTTAATATCAGACCCATTGGCCTCTTCTCCACCAGTTCCATCCTCTTTCAACTGAGATTGCTCTTGCACTTGTAGCTTGATAGATTTACTTGCCAAAAGGTCGGACGCTAATGAGTGTAGACGTTGATCCCAAACACATGATTCAAGCAGAAGCTCCAATCGTACCCTGTTCAAGCTTAGAAGTTTATACGCAGGCTCATCTCGAGATCCATTCTTAACAGCATTTTGAATGTCAACCTGATTTTACATTTGCATGACCAAACAAAATGAGAAGACCATTAGCTGCTATCATTAATTCAAAATGGTGCAAAACAATTGGTGAAATTTGTCATTATTTATTTCAGGATGTAGGTACATGTCCGACAATCATTATATCTTAAAATATTAATCATCAGCATGTTTAATGCTGAGTTTTGCATGACCAAACAAAATGGTGTAAACAGCCAGTTACTATTTAGTTGCATGCATTAGAGAAGAAGAAAAATCAAAATAACAACAGTAATGAGCTTGATACGAAATATAGAGGCATAAGAAAATTTTAATTAGGAAGAATACTCTCACCTCGAATCGAGATTTTTCTTGCTTTAACATCTCCTCAATATCAGAAAACTTCTTACTTGTTCCCTGAATGTTCACAGTCCGACCAACATATCGAGTTTCTAAATCCTTCAAAGATTCTTCTATCTCCAAGAACATTTTAGTCCCTTTTGCTAACACCTTAGCTCGCAAGGGAAAATAAAGTTTTTAAGACAAAATTTAAGCTCATACAATCAGCCGGATAGTAATAAAACAGCAATCATTTTTATGAAGGTAACTACCTTCTTAAAATCTTCCTTTAGTAACTCTCCTCTCAAAGAAGAGTTAAAGTCCAGTATCCTATGTGGCAGAGACGCCGAATAAGTAGCAACTGGTGAGTATTTGAACACTGCAACCATTGGGCCAGATCTACACGTGGACAAACAGATGGCAAGAATATAATAAAATATTTATTTTCCAATAAATACACCAAAATCAGGGACAACAAACTAACAGAAACATAGCATAGCAAATGCAGTGTTCCAAAAAATAAGAAAAAAAGATACCACACATCTTTTCCAATAAAACATAGAAGTTAGGAATTGACCATACCCAAAGAAGTAGAGGAAATCCTTGTGAAAAGAATGACCACAGCTGGATGGACTATTGAATGACGAGTGGTTCGAAAAATTGAGCTCCAAAAACTTTCCAAATGATAAACCACGGGCATCAGTTGATATCAAAACCCTTTTTGTAGATTTTGAGCTTCCATTCTGAAATTTACATTGACCACATCGACTCCACATCCAAAGCTTTCCTTCGGTTTCACCAGGCAGACCTTTGTCATCAGGAAGACGTCTAACTTGAATAGTTAGTTGCTTATTATGATGTGCATAGTAGAAAAAATGACCCTCCGGCGGTTTACCACAAGTCTTGCACTGGAGTCCCTGTGAAAGAAAAATAAAATTGCAACAAGAAATATAAATAAGTGAAAATTAATCTATGAAAAAGAATTATTTGACCTCAGACCTGAGGGCTACTTTAGTTCACTGAATGTTCTGAATTCTGTTAAAACAAAAAACCAAAGAACCTTCAAGTGCCCCCGACCAGATGAGTAAGCTTTAACTTATAAATTGAATCTAATCTTTCTTCAACAGAATGGTTCTGAAAACTTATTATTCTTGACTCAAGAAATTATGATTGAAATCTCATAGTTTCACTAAAACATCCACAGCAAGAAAATTCAAAGACCCTTTTCTTCGTAGCACTATTCTTAGGATGCAAAGGAAGAAAACTAACAACTTCTGAGTATATTTCTAAAGTAGATAGGGGTATCAAACACTTCTCAACCTGTAAGGGTATAATGAAATAAAATAAAACTTGAAAAGAAATTTTGTTCAGTGCTGGAATTTCTTTTAGCCAGCTACATTATCGAGCTTTTGAATTCTAATTAGGATTGATTCAATGTATACATTTCAAGTATAAAAGGTAGCGACAGCTTTATATAATCCACAACTCAAGAACATAAATTCAGATTTTGGTAGTACTCTACCCCTTTCGGGCAATTTTGAATTCAAAGATATTAAATCGCAACCTACAAACTGATAATCAGCAAATAAAGTTATTGTGAATATACAGGGTAAAATGGGTGAAATGTTAGATATACTCAGTACATTTCTTTCTCGTGCAATCTTGGAAAACGTGAAACAAAAGTTTCCAAAAGAAAAACTATAATTTAAACCACGTACAGGAGTTTTTCACATACCTGATTGAGTAAATTTTCCCACAAAAACTTTCCAAGAGGATCGTCAAAATTACGGTAGAACTTAATATGAGAAAAATGACTTTGCTCACAAACAGTTCCACTTGAAGCATTCCGCTTCGACATCAGAACCAAAATACTTTCAGAATCCAATATTGAGCTGATCTCATCCTTATTATTCATTTGGTCTTCAGCTTTATCACTATTATCTAGTGTGTCCAAAGATTCTACAGAACAACCTGGTGGCAGATGTGGCTCCACATTACAGAGCAAATTCTGTTCCTCAGATCTTAAGATCGGCATTGTATCGTCATGATCCATTACCTCCACAGAACTAGATTTTTTCACCTCATCTTCGACATGATCTTCGTGATTCTTTCCGTCAAAACCAAGCTGACAGGACATACTTTGAGAAGAATCAGAAAAAAGCGGAAAACTATCATCCATAACCTTTTTAAGAGAGACTGACAGAGATAATCCCGGAAATGTTGCCGGGCTATATGGCTCAAATGAGAATGAAGAATTGCCTTCTGATAGTGAATTTAGGTTGTGAGGTCCTGTTTCTTGGAACCCATCAGAAATGGGAATGTCCAATGAAAATGATGAATCAGTTTCAGCATTATTCTCCTGGCAAAATAAAGTTGTCTTATCAGTATCAATTGATAGTAATTGTTGGTTAGTAAGCGGTAGGTCCACCACCTTGTTCAGAGGAATAGTCGAGAACATTGCCTTCTGATCTAAAAGGAAAGAAGTCTCGAGCATTAAATGATATGCCATGACAACTGCACACCGGAAAACGCATTTAATCCTTTTCAGTTCATTGCCATTAGCTCCCATCAGCAAAATCTGTACAACACCAGTTGTGTACTTTTATTCCACCAGAACTCAAAAGGCAAATTGCTATCTTAGAAAAATAAGAATTTTTTTAATTTGTAAATGAAACTAGCAGGTAGTCCAGAAAGCCATTGCGCAGGTGATCAACCTATCTGATAAGAGGACAAACTTGCTCAAAAGGGACAATAAATAGTTTACATACAAGTAAATTTAGAATTAACAATTTATTTTATTGATCAAAGTTCAAAATAAGAAAAAAGTAACATATTGGAATAAAAAATTACTTAAAAGTAACCACTCCATTTTATGCTTAGCAAGAAATATTCTTTAGCTATACAATATGGGCATGCCAACTTTTATGTTTACGTCAATATGCTTTCTAAAAGGAATCATCTTTCATCGATATCACAACTAACATCTACATAAAATTTTCTGCAATAAAGAACAATACAGGCCAGTGAAGAAGACTCACGGTGCATCCAAGACGAGTAGGACAGCCCTCAAGGAACATTAATGTTTTACTCGGTTTTTTCCCACCTTCAGCTAAAACATTGTGTTCTTCTACAAACTTTTCAATCTGAAAGGAATCACACTGCCTAAGCTGTTGGCCACTAGCAAAATCTGATGACAAGATACGTGAACCAGTACAACGTGCAACTCTCTCCAGACGATGGAGCTTCATATCAAAGACTAACGTCATTCCTTTTGCAAGGATAGATTCTTGTATGCCACGAGAAACTGATTTCTCAACCAAAATCACATTTGGATGGTACATTTCTATCCTCTCAACAACAGATTTTAGAATATCCTTCTCCTGTTAATTAATATGTGGTCAGGAAAAAAAAAATTGTATAATGTAGAAGAGATGAATGCTTCACTAGTTATAGAACCGTAATATTTCCATATACCTGTTGCATTGATTCAAATGATGATAATCCACTGGAAGAAAGATCGAGTGAACCATTAATTAACATCAATCTAGGGTTCTTGTACTTTGTTGGCATGTGTTTGTGGGCAGCATGCTTTTTGAAGACGCACCCTTTAATTAATCGACTGCAGAAAATAAAAAATAAAAAAAATTAGGATTATGATATATAGATTCATGTGGTTGCTAAATTCATAGCAACCAATGTGACTCTACATTGAAGAAACGTGAGCTACAATTATTTATGACTTAGGACAGATAGAATGCAAAAAGATTCAATTAACGAAGTACTTTTCCAAAAATTTAGAACTTAATGTATATGGTATGAAATTTCTACAAAAAGGAAAATATCCATCAACTCCAAGAGAGAAATTAGACTGCAATTTTCTTATGTTCAGTAGAAAATCTATTGTAGCATAAGAAAACTCCTTGTGCCTGATGCAACAAATGCACAAATTAAAGGTGCCATAATATCCATCTCATAGCTAATTGGCATGTAGTCAAAGGCCACTCAGGCTCACATTTATTCCCTATGGGATATGTTACCTAATAAAAGGTCATTGAATATTTCAAAAACAATCAAAGGATCATTTGACACGCTTATGTACTGGTGTCTCATTTAACCCTTTAAATTAAAGCATATTTTAATTTGACAAATAAAAGACCAGAAAGTTATACAAAAAAAGAAAGAAAACATTGGAGAAAACAATTGTTGCTTATCACCTTTGGCTGCGGGAACCAGTTGCAATACATTTGATTTTGACGTATCCATCAGGATCCATTGCCTTACACTCGTTTGCACCAGGCTTCACAAAAGAAGCAGCCTCCCATGATAAATAAGTCACTATATCCACCCAATTTTCTCCATCATTTCTGCAAGAGGCAACGCCAACAGACTTAATTAGTTGACCAACAAGGGCCTTGAACTTCCCATTCATAACCTCGTCCATTGCTTTACGCTTTTCCTCTTTGAACTTGTAGCTCCCACTGCCTTCTTCTCCAAAACAGCTTAAAGAACTCGAATTGGCCCATCTCACACCGTCCTCCCCACATTCGTCTTCATCATCATCGTAATTTTCCACTCTACCTATGTTATCATCTTCTTGATCTTCTGGTTCTGGTGGAAGCCAAAATTGAGCATCCATTTCATCCGACATCCCAATTTCTTCGTCAATAGATGAACCAACTCTTTCCACGTTAATTTCTCGCCCAGCCTGAACTCCACCGCTTCCTACATTTTCTACACCAGTCCGATGGAAACCGTTCAATTTAACTGATGAGTTTGAATAATCCAGATGCCCTTTTGAACCAGAAACAGAATCTTCTTGACTGCTGTCCGTGCTGCAGTCTTCTACATAACCACTGATAAAGAACAGAACAAAACATAGAAAACATCGAAGTAAGTTGATTTTGTGTTGTTCCTTTCAGTACTTAATTAAAGTTGTCATCTCTGATAGTTCTCATAAAATAATGCATTCGAGAGGGTAAGGAATTGCATACCGGCCAAAAAAGTTTGCATCAACTGAAAAGTCACCTGAAAAATAAGATTGCAAGTGAAGGAACAGCGAAAACAAAATAGCACGGAGAAGGAAGAAATATAAAGATAAATTATTTACTGCAATTTGAAAAAGAACTGTCACTGCTTATTAATGATGCAGTGGGGCTGATGCAAGGCATCGCACGAGGACTGGCACTCTCTCGATTGACAGACTGTAAATCTTTCTTTACTCCACAAAACTCACAAGACTCGACAGAGGCCCCACTTTTTGGTATTATATGATTCTCGTTCTCGTGATCCATACCATTATTTGACATCGTGAAATGTGAAGCACAGTAATGGCACATATTACACCTGATCCGGAACCCTTTCAGCCTGCATATTCAATCAAAGCAAATTCAAATTTTTGAAATACAGCGGAAAAACGTTGGAAATAAAGTGTCTAAGCAAACTACAGTTCAGAAATGAAAATTAGAAACGAAAAGCACCAACAGTACCAGTATCAAGAATGGAACTCAAGACAGTAACAATAGTGATGGTGACTAAACATAAGATAAAATAGTCATACCAAAATCAAGATCCCATATGTGGCAACAGAGAACTTTAACCCAATAAATACCAATTTATAGGTAAACCATATGAATAGGTTTCAAGAACATAATAAAACTGATAAGCACCCGGAGTAGTTTTTTAAATAAAGAGAACAATTTTTCTTTACATATTAACAAAAATATGAACGCACCCACACTATTCTACCACCACCATTCCAACCTTCCTCAGGGAAGGGAAAAAAAAAAACTGTGACTTACACAAAGAAATTATAAAATAAAATAATGAATCAGACAAAGAAAGAATTACCCAACAAACTTCAGATCAAGATGGGCTATCGAATTACAGATTTAGAAAAGGAACTCACCAATCCCCTCAAAAGTAATAAGAAAAAATTTTCATTTTAGGTACTGAATGAAGATTTAAATCTTCAATATACCCGCTAGGCCAAAAATGGAAATTTTTCAAAACATATTTATATAAAAACTAACAGTTCAACCGGGTTACTCAATTGGTCAGGTGTTGAGTTTGCTCCCCAATGATCAACGGTTTGAATCCCCTCAGCCACTGAAGTCGGTACCCGACCGTAAACATCAGCGACTCGTGGGATTGGTCGAGGTGCGCGGTGCGCGCAAGCGGACATCCATGATTATCCAAAAAAAAAAAAAACCTAACAGTTCAAATACCTTATACATTAAAACCCAGCTGGGAACTGATCCGATTCACCAATCCTGATTGATCTTGAATATATGACTCGAAAATTGAACAGTTCAAGACTACAAATGCAATCCAAAAATCAAGAATTTACAATTAGTTTGTCGGTTGACTCTTGAGTCAACACAGCAACACCAAACAAATAATCCCAAATTTGAATAACAGCAAAGAACTAATTTATCCAATATCAAACAAGATGAAAAGAATCACAATAATCAGCTTGCAGATGAATATAACTTACTATTATGGAGTTCGAAACAACAATAAAGAATAACATAAAAGAATAAAAACAAGATTTGTATAACTTACTGTTAAAGCAACCCAATTAGCAAATAATCATGACCTTTAAATCCTTCCAAAGAATATTATTAATTGCACAAACTAATTTCAGCTCCCAGAAGATATTTCTTGCTTTAGGAAGCAGGGATTTGAAAGTCTTGGACATTCAAGAACTGAAGAGAGAGAGTAGGAGAGAGAAAGTATTAATGAATTGGTTCAAGAAAAATAGAGAGAGAAGAAGAACGAAGTAAAAAAAAGTTGAGTTGTGTTGGAGAGATGGAATGAGAAGGAAGCCAAAAATTGTCTCCGAGTGGACCCTACACTCCTCTTTTCCAGCTTTTTTTTGTAGACGGCGAAAATTTTCATTTTCTGATAAATAATAAAAGATAGTTGAGTTATTGGTCCCCCAATTATAAAAAAAATGAACAAGTTGGTCTTCGATCATTCATTATAGTCGCATAATTTCAGTTATCGTCACATGGCATTCGTATATCCAATTTTATCAAGCTCGACTTTACTTCCTGAATTCTAACTTTGATTGGTGCCGAGAAATTTGAAGTAAATGTGCAATTGTAACAAAATGCTAGAGATTAAATTGTTCTTCCTAAAATTTTCATATCAATTTTACAGTCAGGTTTTGCTTCTCAATTTAGATTTGTGTCAATAAATTTGAAGTATGATATATCTTCATTAGAATGATATAAGATGTTATTGAAAATTTCGTCAATCCCATCATTTGAGACTAAATTTTACAAATAATAAAATTGATATTGCTACATGTACATCAAAATTTATATAATAGATTATATAATGTCACATGACACTCCACTATTTATCAGTTTAAAATACAATAAAAAATTTTATCCAATCTTTTCCCTCCACATTATATTATATAATCCATTATGTACATTTTTTACGTGCAAGTAGCACAATCCTTAATAAGATATTGGGGATTAACTTGTGCTTTCTAAAAGTTTCACGTCCAAATTTATTAAGCATGGTTGTACTTCTCAACTTTGAGTAATGCCGATAAATTTGAAGGAAGAAATAGTTTCAAGAATTACACGACAACTTAATGAAGATTTGAATGGTTTCCGTCAATCAAGACTCTTCGTAAATAATAATGAACAATTAAGGGTAATTTTTTCCTTGTTAAAAGTTGAGGACTAAATATCTACTATAACAATAGGTCAAGGACCAACAATGTAATTTTTTCTGTCAGTATTTATGTGGGTAGATAAAATCCCATATGGATGATTTTTGTTGCATGAAAAGTCAGATTTAAATTCTGTGTGTACAAATGCAAGAAACTAATAAGTGACATTTAAAATTTGAATCCATACACTTGGCCATGTCTCAATACAAAAGGATATCACATTTGCTTAAATGTAATAAATGAAGACTATTTCATTGGTTATATCACCTGGTTTCTGAATGTATGGCATATACATACCCCCACACACAAAAAAAATAAAAATAAAATTTGATTTTGTGCCTTTCATGCTTCATCAATTGGAGCTTGGGTGAAAATAAGGCTTTAGAAAATTCAAAAGATGTTTTTGAGATTAAGAAATTGTTTTTAATTCATTTGAATAAATTTTTGGAAGTGTTTTGCTTAATTAAAGATACGGAAACCATGCCATTAGTTTTGAGTCTTGATTGAATGATGAGCGACTTAAGTGACTGAGACTCTTATGCAGACTTGAAGAAACTCTCATCAAAAGATAAATGTAAATCGAATTAACGTGGCTTGTGATTATCAATTATCTAAAATTGAGGTTTTTAATGCAAGTAGGGATAAATGAAGAAATGTTTTTTTTTTTTTTTTTCATGTTTAACCAATTTCCAAGAGTTCAATTTGAATTATGTCAAGTTATTAATACTAGTCATAGGTGAACATGTGTTGCACATTATTCTGAAATGCTTTATAAATACTATAAAAACAATATTTGAAGATGCATGAATACAAAAAAAAATGGTTAATTTTTTTTTATGTGAAATGAACTTTTTATAAATTCATTTATTTATTTACGTGCATATATAATAATTAACATATATTTATATATACCCTACTATAATTCAATCAACAAACTCTTCAAGTTCATGTATGCTTTATATGTTTTGGAGGCTATTCAAATACTCTTGAAGTACTACAATTCAATTATTTATGTATATACATGTATAGTAATTAACAATTATTTATGGATATATTATAACACATACTTCAAGATGTGTACACTTTATATAATTTGGCTATTCAATTATTTTAGGAGTAAATAAATTATTCAAGTTCATATACACTTATTTGTTTTCAATATTATTCATTTAGGGAGTGTTCGGTGTAGCTCAAAATCCAATTAAAATTGAAAATATAGTCGTTATTAGGTGTCACTCGTCTAATAAATGTAGAACTTTGTTAGAGTTACATACACACCATTTGTTTAAATGTATATAAATTATTATTTTTCTATATTCATTGATTCAACTTAATTAAAGTCCATGTTGGTTCTTGTACACATCGTTTTGTCTAAATGTATATAAATTATTATTTTTCCATATTCATTGATTCAACTCCAATTAAATTCCATGTTGGTTCACGTACACACCATTTGTCTAAATGTATATAAATTATTATTTTTCTATATTCATTGATTCAAAATGATTAAATTCCATGTTCATGAATAAATTTGATTGTTCTTGTACAACTCAATTATTTTTCTATATTCATTGATTCAAATTAATTAAATTCCATTTTCGTGGGTGTATTTGACTGTTCTTATACAATTCAATTATTTATTTACACGCATGTATAATAATTAGTATCAATTGAGTATATATTGAAAAACAAAAAATAAGCTATTATTGAAATAATTAAATTGCAGTATGACTTAATCGTTCAAAAAATAATTATCACTTGATACAATATTTAATATATTATAGATATATTGATGGTTTGTTCTTTTGTTAGAACTTTGTCAAAGACAACCTACTAAAATCAAACCAAGAGTTTCAAAACCTCACAAGTGGCACCACAAATTAGTGTATAATTTTCTTTTTAACTTAATTCTAATATTAATACAACAAATGAGATTATGAAAAATCATGGTTGGCGGGCTATGGTAAACAAGTCTCGAGAAACTTTGACAATGGCAATCTATAGTTAATGGAGGTTGATAAACCTAATCACAAGGCACACAAATCCAAAATGAGCTAGAGACAACCAACCTAACTTTTTACCTATATACAGGAAATAGATGAAAATTTTGAATAACTTAAGACCCAAGTCACCCAACTTTTTTGAATTAAGTTCCAATAGTGTTTAATAGCCTGTTTGGTAGAGTTCAAAAGCGGATTAAAATTGAAAATATAGTCGTTATTGGGTCTCACTCGTCTAATAAAGGTCAACAATAACATCTAATTTTTTAATTTTAATCCAATTTTAATCTCTAGCAAACACACTCTTAAGTTGAGCATCAGGTCTCAACTGTTGCATCTCTCCTCTCCGACTATTTGAGATTGAGGAAGTATGAACCAACAATATTTAATTCAAACACATAAAAGGAAATTACATCACAAGTTTTACTTTAAGCACATTTCATAAATTATATTATATTGTATCAAATAATATAATGAATAAAATTTTTATTTAATTTAATACTCAGTTTAATTCGATTTTCATCAAAATTGGCACAAATCGAACCGTGCCAAGCCCTGATGTTCAATAACAAATATTATCACCATCATTCAAAAAAATAAATTTCAAAACCAAACTAGCAATATTAGGACATGTGGGAATTATAATACATTTGTTTCAAAAATATGAAGTGGAGAATAAGAATATTCAAAAAAAAATATTTAATTCAAACACATAAAAGTAAATTACATCACAAGTTTTACTTTAAGCACATTTCATAAATTATATTATATTGTATCAGATAATATAATGAATAAAATTTTCATTTAATTTAATACTCAGTTTAATTCGATTTTCATCAAAATTGGCACAAATCGAACCGTGCCAAGCCCTAATGTTCAATAACAAATATTATCACCATCATTCAAAAAAAAAAAATTTCAAAACCAAACTAGCAATATTAGGACATGTGGGAATTATAATACATTTGTTTCAAAAATATGAAGTGGAGAATAAGAATATTCACACAAAAAAAAGGGCAATGCTCCAAGTACAGGAGCATTGCCCATTACAGGGTCACAGGCCCCCTCACTGTAGAGGGGGCCCCACTATTTTTTTATCCAATTTTTTTTTCAGTGGGGCCCCTCCACAGTGAGGGGCCTGTGACCCTGTAATGGGAAATGCTCCTGTACTTGGAGCATTTCCCCAAAAAAAAAGGGGTAAGAATTGAAAATAAACAATTGCGTGGCTGAACCGGTCCCTAAGACACGGTTCAACTGACCCTTCTTAGACGGCCTTTTGTCCCCTTGTTGGCACTTGGCATTCCACACAATTCGGGATTTTTTAGCCGTCTAGATTATAAAATTAAACTAATGTCAGCTCAACGTGTTCAAATAATTCAAATTGTTTTTTGTTTGGAATTTTCTCCTTTTATTTTGATTTTTTTGNAGGGGTAAGAATTGAAAATAAACAATTGCGTGGCTGAACCGGTCCCTAAGACACGGTTCAACTGACCCTTCTTAGACGGCCTTTTGTCCCCTTGTTGGCACTTGGCATTCCACACAATTCGGGATTTTTTAGCCGTCTAGATTATAAAATTAAACTAATGTCAGCTCAACGTGTTCAAATAATTCAAATTGTTTTTTGTTTGGAATTTTCTCCTTTTATTTTGATTTTTTTGTTTGAAAGATTTTTATTGAGAATCCAGTAAAGGGT
>CAIGRO010268219.1:0-17460 GCA_903798355.1 Fraxinus baroniana
ATTTTCACGTTACATAAAACGCGTGACAGTTACTTTACCTTGTTTATTCAATAAAGGATTGGTTAACGATGGATGGATCGAACTTGAGGTATGTAAGTGTTGCATGAATTCAAGACATTGATTTCCACCCTATACAAATAAAGTTATAATTACATCATTTATGTATCGGACGAATGAAAACTGTATACCGTAACTAACCAGTAGGAGTTGTGTATATGACAACGGTATATGCATGGCTACTTATGCTTGTTGAGGGGCCTAAATGACGGTTGCAACATCTCCCACATTACTTGGTCGAGCCTTCGGTATCTTTGACTTTATTTGAACTTGAAGGTGCCTGCGAAACATCAAAAGTTATTATATTATATAGCATACTAACTTTACGTTCTTTGGTTTTAAAAAATTTTGGAATGACCTTAACTTTGTTTGAATGTGATTCCAATGGACTTTTCTTACTTAGTTTCCTACGTGCACCCTTTCGTTTCGCACAGTCTGTATCCCGCACGCTTACACTTCTAGCCTCCTGTGATGCACCAAACGCAATGGCTATCTGCAAAATATGCGGGAGCACACTATTACTATCACAACTTGATTTCGTTACACTGCATGTCGGTCCAATCAATTATACCACTAGCTCTTACCGCATCCTCGCGTACGTCATACCTCGTTCCCAAAAATCCATCCGAAGGTACCTCGTTCCCAAAAATCCATCCGAAGAAGATATGAGATCACAGTATACCTTGCCCGTGAACTTCTCTTGAACCTCCCTAAATTTTGAAATTGTATACACTGCCGAAATTGCTTCTCCATTTCGTACTTCATTGCACAGGGCACCATTTGAGAGTAAGACTTGAAATCTGCTTGAAACTCTTTCTCAACTTTATTTCTCAAAGCTCGTTCGTATTGTTCAACAAATTGCTTCAATGTCGTTTTTGAATGTACGTAATCATCGAAGAATGCATTCATACTTTCACTGCATTGTGTTGTTGACATCCCTGCCCAAAATGTAGTTTTCAAATAACACGGAACTCAACGTTCTCTATTCTCATATAGACCAGACAACCATTCATGATCATATAAATCATACTTTTCGATCATCGCTAACCAGCCTCTTTCAAAGTCTTCAACAAATTGACAATTATATACCAATCCGTGAACAGAGGGAAATAGTAAACCCTTGTCCATGTGGTATTCGAACTTTTCAGACAACTTTTTTATAATATGCCACAAACACCATCTATGCTTTATGTTTGGGAACATTATCTGTATTACATTTTGCATAGCCTTGTCTTGATCTGTAATTATCCCATTCGGAGCTTGGCCCTGCATGCATTCTAACCATGTCCTAAATAGCCACACAAATGTATCCGTATCCTCATTTGATAACAAACCAGGAGTGTTGATTGTCTGTGGTGATTCACGCCAACGAAAGGGGCAAAAGACATGTCATATTTATTAGTTAGGTATGTGGTGTCGAATGTGACAACATCTCCGAACTCCTTAAATGCTTGCCTACTCCTATTATCTACCCAGAAAACATTCTTCAGTCACAACTCTTCATCCAAATCCATACTAAAGTAAAAGCCCGAGCACCGTGCTTTCATTTTCGAAAAGTATGATTGTATTGTTGCGGCGTCTCCTTCTCCAAGTCTTAAACGCCTAACTTGTTCAACATAGTTTTGACAGTCCTTTTTAATGCAAGTCATATTCTCATACCCACCAGTTTCAACGACGGCAGAGTTGTAACTTTTGTGCAACGGAATTCCTGCGATGTCATTTACTTCAAGACGCCATTTCACATGTGCACTCAATTTTCGGTTGCATCGATATAGCCTTGACTTCGTAGGACTTGTTCTATGACTGTGCTCGAGGTGTACTGTGTTAATCCTCCATACTCTGCGACTATCTAAAGATGCAGTGATCCTGGCTTTACATCCACTCTGAATGGTTGGCTACGGCTTCAAAGTACTACTTCTATTTCTTGTTATGTTCCCTTCACGACTACAAACAAATGTAATATATCTCAAGACTCCATCATCGTCTTTTTTCAAGTTTATTTTTCTAACTGGGAAGCCTATGTCGTACGTATATCTTTTGTAAAATTCAAACATTTCATTTTCATCACCAAACTTCATACCCACCTCAGGCACCTTCACAGCATCTCCTCCTACCGTATCGTCACCCAGTAAATCCATATTTTCAATAGCATTCTCGTTATCGGACTCCACCAAAATAATGTCATCCACATATTCTGAAATTTATTTCCCTACAACAGAAGAATCAATTATAATGTAAAACAACACATAACAACGAAATCATTTCTAACACAACAATCGAAAGTTACACAAAAGTTGTACATATTTCAGACGGCAGGGTAGCAACCAAATCATATGACTTTCATAAAACTTGAACTTTGAATTATAAAATGCATTTGCACAAAAAAGAAAAAAAAAAACAAATAGAGGCGAAGCTTACCTAAGCCAACCCAAAAGCCAAAAAATTAGCAGCCAAACCATATGAACTTCATAAAACTTGAACTTTAAATTATAAAATGCATTTGCTAAAAAAACAGAGGCGAAGCTCTTGTTCTACAACCCAAAAGCTTAGCCCATGTCCATATCTCGAAAAATTAAACAACTCATAACAAGGAGAAAAGTCTGCAAATGCAGTGGAATACCCTTTTCTGCCATCTTTACGTATTCTGTCCAGAGAACGAAATTGTGTCCAGAAGTACTTTATTCACCGAATCCAGTTGGTGTGCGTTCTACCAGAGACGAGGAAGATGGATTCAGCTGGTGTTGGAATTCACTGATAAAGTTACCACACAATTGTTTGGTCTGCCCGCCTCTTCTGTCATTTTATTTGATATGGGCTTCACCCAAGTTGTTTCTAGGACCCGACCCATCTTCAATTGCCCTTTTCAAACCCATTTTGTTTTCATTTTCATTTTCAATTTCCCCCCCTTTCCACCTCATTCTGTCACTGACAGTGTCACCCAAAGTGGTGAAATAGCATTTTCCGCAAAATAAATGGAGTACAAGTGAAAAGAACTTTGCTAAATGTACACACTTGGTTCACATTCATTTTCACAGTCCTCTCACATTTGTGGGCCCCACCTCCTATGTGAGAGGACTATGAAACTAAATGTACACCAAGTGAAAAACATATTGGGGCGATTGATTTTCGATACAACGATAGCGGAATCGCATTTGCGTTGAGGAATCCGCACCCCCACCCATTGGCATGTAGAAGACCCTCTCTTATGGCAAAGAGTTCGCCGTGAAGAAATGAAAAATAACAATGATGCTTACTACCCTAATACCATTGGACAATTCCATGAGAATCACGGAACATCCCATCCACACCAATCCATCGCAACCCAAGCTTAAAAGAAACATTTGGGTTGAGTTTTTAAGGCACCAACGTCGCTAGTGATGGTAGCGTTTAGACGGTGACAAATTAAGTGTGAGAAGCTATGATTTTAAGAATATGTAATTTGTTGTATTAGAAATTCTTTTTATCAATTTGATCCAGAAATTATATAAAAAAAAAAAAAAACATTGTTACCAATGTTCTTGTATTCTAGTAGTAAAAGTAAAGCTATCAATTTTTGGTTTGGAAAGCTCGGGCTCAAATCTCGTCCGCCACCATTATATTTCTTTTTGAGTAATTTGTTCAATTCGTCCTTTAACTTTTTGCATCTCTATCAAAATCGTCCCTAGTCTTTAAAAGGAACTTTATGTTTATTAACAAAGGTTTTTAATAAAAGAACGATTTTATTGTGTTCGATTTTATTATTTTATTCGAATACCATTCTCTACAGAATGTCGCTTTGTTGACTGCCTCAAGTGGCAACCATAGTGTCATCTTGTGCTCTTCCTTCAATAACGAACAAACATTTTGCACAATACGATCCTTACCAATGAGTACATAAAAACTATGAATTCGTCCTAGTTTCAAGATGTACAAGATGCATTTGTACCTGCTATTGTCGACTATATTACAGACTATCATCCTAAATTGACCTCTCTCTTAACTTCCTAAGCGTGCATGACTTTGTTGAAAAAGAATGCGGCTTTCACAATATTTGCTCTCACGATATGAAGCTTACACGGGGCACACGAGTCCATCAGCTTCTTCACCAGGTCATGTCCAGCTACAGGCTTCTTTGAATACACGACCAATGGTGCATAATGAAATCCCCACTAAAGAATATTTGACGATTATATACATCGTGGTTTGATTGAAGAAAACACATTTTCCTGGAGGCACGAGAACAATACAGATGAGAACACAATCAAGATTTGCAAATATGGTAAAAGAGTCGTAAATTTGAAAAAGAAGGAAAGATTTCAATTGCATACTCACAGTTGGGAAAAATTTACTACAAATATGCACACACTGTGGTGCCTCAAAGAACGTGCCTTCTGCTTGCATCACCGTGAGCATCAATCAGGAAATCCTTCCCAAGAATCCTCATTCGAATCTGTGTGAAAAAAGCGGGAAACTTCCTGATATACTTGCTCAGCCTCAAACGGTTTGGAGACATATCCATCCATTCCGCACTTCAGACACTCTTCATTTGTAGCCTGAATCACATCAGCAGTCATGGCCAAAATGGGCACATGCCAGTTTGAAACATTTTCGTAAGCTTCAAGAGAGAGTTCACCACATTGGAGACGGTCATTGATGCTAAGTTCCACGTCCCTAATTCTCTTTGTAGCTTCAAAGCTGTAGAAATTTCTACATTGTAAATAGATAAAACTCCAAAAAACCAAATAATATCTATTAACTTGAGAAAGAAAAGCAGCCTGAGAAGTCAATGTTGATATGATATACCTTCAACAACTTAATTTACGCAAATAATTGGTTTAAATAAGTAGCTTATAAGCTGCTCACACCTTTCGCAGTTTTTTCAGTATTCAACAAGTGAGAAGTTACAGTGGATCTAATAACTAAATACAAAAGTTCAAAAGTGCCAATCTAACTAAAAATTGCATGATGCTTACCCGTCCATTTCTGGCATCTGAATATCCATGAAACAGGCATCGAAATGATGGGGCGGTGTTAGCAGTGAGATTGCCTCTTTCCCCCTTTCTGCATTGACCACATCAGCACCATACTTCTTCAGGGCACCAGCAGCAACTCTGAGGTTAACCCTATTATCATCTACAACTAAAATTTTTCTACCACGTAGAAGATTTCGGAGGGATAGAGTGTGAAGCTCTCCGTTCCGATAATTTCCTCTGTTCCCAACACCCATAGCTCGCTGTAGGGATGCAGCAAGCATACTTGCCCTCAGTGGTTTCATAATGATAAATGGAGGGGAAACACCTGAAGCAGAGAAATTGGCTCGAGTAGAACTTATAGCATTGGATAGAAGAAACACTTTAGGAGTAGCTTTACAATTTGTTTCATTCAGTTTGTTGACAATGAGAGTCAACAAGCTTACATCCTTATGCCAAACTTCCTGTTCAATGAAAACCATGTTTATAATCGTGTTCCCAAATTTTATGTTATTCAAATCATGAATTACTTCAATGTGTATTCCAAGTCGCTGGATGTGATATTTGGAGACCAGTGCCCTTACGGGTGTAGGGTCCACGAGTAAAGCCTTCATTCCCTGAAATTCTGAAGAAATGGAGTTGGGCTGATTGTTAATTTGCTGACTCCTCTGGTCATTCAAACTGGAGTAGCCAGTGGTGAAAACAGCCGTAAAAGTAAAGGTGGATCCAATCTGCGGTAAGCTTACAAAGCCAATTTCACCATTCATTAGGTGGACCAAACACTTGCTTATGCTTAGCCCGATACCTGTGCCACCATGTGTTCTCGTGATCGAGGGACCAACTTGCATAAAGGGGGTGAAAACACGTGATTGAGCTTCAAATGGTATCCCTTGACCCGTGTCCTCTACCGAAACTATCAGATTAATTTGGTCAGTTGAGGATGGTGACAATGATGTAGCAGATCCTTCCTGATTGAAAATTCTAAATTTTTTCCAGCTTAGCCGTCTATCGGCTACGGGCAACCCACTCAAAGTGCCACTTGAAGGTGATTCTGTCTCCACTTCCATTGATTCCTCCACCACTTCTTCAACAAGGTGGACAGTCACAAATATGTGTCCTTTCTCGGTGAACTAGCAGTACTTGAAATCATTAGTTGACAGTTACTAAAATGCATACATAATTTCGAACATATGCTAGAGCATGATATACTACTATAATAATTCGAGTCAATTATCTCACTAATGAATTCACAAACAAGTCGCCTATTTGTGAAGAAAACCCAGCAAAAGCACAAGTAATGCAAAGAAAAACAATAAGAGGTTGTTTACACTATTGATGGAAGTTTTAGCAAATTTTGATAAAAGTCAGGGGGCCACTGAAATGTATGGTTAAAATTAATAATTAACTTTGACATCGACCTTTTAGTAATTTTTAAGCTTTTCCAAATTAGCATTAAATTAGAAAGAGAATCAATTTCTCTTTTTCTGCAAAAGTAATCTAATACCAACTACATCCTCTAGATTTCTAGATACTTTAATTTTGCTAACACATTCATGATAGAACATGCATATATCTTTTGAACATAACACATGCACATTCATATAAAAAGCATTATATCTATTGTGTCGACTTCACAATGGTTTAGCTACCCAATTCTATCCCAAATAGAAAATTTGGTTTTATATGATCAATGAAATACCAGAACCTCAAAATTTTTGCCCAATTTTTTCAGTGTAAGTAACAAGTTCAAAATATAGCACTCACTTTGATTGAGTTGCCCATCAGATTTGTAATGATCTGACGGAATCTTCCTGGATCGCCAACTAGTATTTCAGGGACTTTATCAGAGATGTATACAGCCAACTGCTTGTGCAATTGTATGAAGTGCATTAGGAAAATAAAAGCGCCTTAAGAGTAAGAGAACCAAACAAAACAAGCAGGCTGATAAAGCAATGAATCAAAAGTATACCTCTACTCCTTGTGATTTTCCAGAAAAAAGTGATAAAACATCATCCAGAATTGCCCTCAAGTCAAAGCAGACTGCCTCCAGCTCAAGTTTACCAGATTCAATCTTTGCTTGGTCCAAAACCTCATTCATGAGCGAAACTAAAACTTTACCACTGTCTCGTGCAGTTCTGACATAATCTTGTTGTGTTTCATCCAGATCTGTATCCATAAGCATTTGCAGCATCCCTGAAATAAAAAAATGTTGTCATCTCTTTGGGTGTAATTTCATCAACACAAGAAATCAGAGATACCGAAATACATCACCAGCAAAAGAAAGAATTTATGTACTCACCAAGAACACCATTCATTGGGGTTCTGATTTCATGGGAAACCGTAGCAAGAAACTGCAATCATATGGAATTATTTTAGATGCATTTGCACATACTCCTCTAATATAAATTTTAACTGATTAAGTAATTAAAGCAAGTACCTGCGACTTTGCAACATCAGCAGCCTCGGCACGTTTCTTAAGCTCCATCATCTGATGATAATCATCCTCAACTTTGGCTATTCGATTCATTGTGGCGTGGAATATTTGCCCTATGAGCAACGCGATTACAAGGATGCCAATAGATGTTGTTATTGCTACCCATGGCCATGGAGGTTTTTGTTTGAATCTGTATTAATAGAATATTTTTTAGCAGTTAATTATGAGCAACGGAATCATGATATAGGCTTCTCTAGTTTATTATAATCAGCGAGAACACAGGAATATGGAAATCGAGAATCTAGTATTCCGTCTATTTTCTAGATATTCAAAATCGAAGATTTTTTAAGAACAGAATCTTTTATGAATTTCATCCATGCCTCACGCTCATCTTGATGCCTGAAAGCTAATTAATGTTTAAGAAATTTAGTCTCCATTTCCTGTTATCTAGCTAGATATGGCAAAGCTCAAAGAGAAGAGAGTTCTGATCACCTGCAATGCATTTCATGCCTTCTGAATGGATCTCCAAAGTTAAGAGCACTGATACGATGCAGCCCATCAGTCGACGTATTTGAACCGTACATGCTAATAGGATGGGAGATATTAGTCGTATCATACACATTCACAAGGATAGTTTGTTTGCTGGCAAGCTGTTGAAGTAATTTTTCTACAAGTGATTCAATGTCGAAAACTCCACCAAGGTACCTATTAAGAAGAAGTAGAAACATTAAAATAGTCTTTTAATCAACCTCCATATCTCATTAACCGTGTTTTGACAAATTTAAGTTGACATAATTATGTTTTGTCTCTTCATTTTTTTTAAACCTTGTTTTATCTCTGTTTACGAAAATAAGAATTTTAGAAGTCACAGATTTGGTTGTTTAAGAAGAGAAATTATTTTAACGCAATGACCGTCTAAAATAGAAGAGGGAAAGAAAAATTTGCTCTTCATGACATAATCATATATCTTACTTCTTTTAATTTTGGCTGCTTGAGCATAACATCTACACACAATCTGAAGAGAGATGACATACCCGGCAGTTGCTTGGATCCTTTCTGTTGGAGATACATTAGGGGGAAGATCTCTTTTATAGACAGCAAAAGTCAATATTACTCCAAGGCGGTTTGTTTTGAGTAACGGGAAAGGAGCAGTGAGAACGCCTTTTCCTAATTCTCTTGCACGTAATACATTCTCACGATCTTCCTGTCAACACAAAGATTTATGGTATAAAGTCTTCCTATGTTTTTTTTTTCTCTACCTCTCCTTTCAATTTCGAACATAAAGTAACATGTATGATGTAAACAATGAACATCGTTGGATTATACAGGATGTTAACTATGTTTAAATGCCTACAGCTTGAAAATTGTTGAATAATTAGCAAATTACAGGTCAAAAAACTAAGAACTTTACCTTTCCTGAGAGCATATCAACAGAAATTACATGTGCAACAGTATCTTGGGCAAAAATGACGGGGGCATATTCCTCCTGTACTGGTGATGGCTCAAGGTCCGCTGGATCATACTCATCTTCATGAACTGGGGTTTGTTCAACACCATCCATTCGCTTAATGCTCCAGCCTTGTTTGGTTTCAAATTCCTCTCTTTCAGAATGTCGAACCCTTACAGCATATGCCACCCCACTTGTGAGGGGCCTCTCAAAAGCTGTTCTTTCCGTGTACCTCGCGAAAGTATTCTGCAAGATTTTGAAGTTCAAATTTTTGTGGATAGGATTCTAGAGAATAGAGGGAAAAGCACATGAATATGGCTCCAAAAGCTAAAAAATAGTAAGGAGTTTTATACTTATTATTGACAAGAATCTCACAACACCTTTTCCTTTGACCAAATTTATCAATTTGCTATAAACAGAAAACCAAGAAGTAAATTAACAGTCTGATTAACAGAAAATAGAAGCTTTGAAATGATTAAAAACAAGGATTAAAGCCCTGGGATAAACCAATTCACAAAGAAATGCTCAATTCATGTGAAGAACTATCAGTCTCTGCCTTCCATAAAGAAATGAAACTTAATCATTAAGGTTGTGTTTTGACGCATCATATTAGACTTCATAAAAAATCACAATAGATAGTAATAAGTGAATGGTGTTATGGTGGCTTAAGATGGATAGTATTTTTGATATTTTAGCTAAAAAAATGGTTATGTTTACAAGTAATCTTATCACATTCACAACTATCGCCATCCTCCACATTATATAGAAGATTGATAGGGCATTTTTTGCCTATAAAATTAAACAATATTATCCACCTTAATCCACCATATTACCATCCAACTATTATTATCCATTCTAATTTTGTACTAAATTCTTTCTACGGTCTAAGACGGTGCACCAATTTTAGCTTAAAGATGATGAGTTTTACCTGATCAATGGCAGAAGGGTTCTTGCCATGGTGGAAGGTTGAAATCACAACAGACATAGCCTGTATATGATTCATACTAACATTAAATTGGTCTTGCAACATCCTAGCCCTCTCATCACACATACTAGTAAGTGTCTCTTTCCTCTTCTCGTAAGCTTGTGAATTCATGTACCAGAACACCCAAACGGATACTACGATCCAGAACCCAATCCATGCCCATAAAAGCTTCCTCCACCAGTTTTTCCTAACTTTCCTCGACCCAATATACTGGGAATAATGATGCTGGAACTTATAACTGCTCTCCGAAATCAAATCCCACAATTTCATAAATATCCGCCCTCCATCATCAAGCCAACTGGTCTTGGTAGTCATGACTCCACCATTACTCAACAAATTCAAAGAAATCAGAGACAAAAACCAGCAACGTGACATCAAAAGCTGATACCCCACCTTCAAGCCAAATCCAACTACATGGAATAAACTCATGTAACAAAGAAATTAACATCAAACAATATCATATTGAAAACCCTTTCGGAATTCTAGCTATGTTCATATGAATCTAACAATGTCAAAGTGAAACCCCTTCTGAATTTTTCCTATTTTCATGTGAGTCCTACTATTTCCCAACCCTCCAGTCAAAAAATTTATATCTTATCCACCAAATTGCTTCAAATCTGTATGATAAAGACCAAGAATTGACGGAAATAAGAACTTCTTGAACACCCACATCAAAGGAAGAATTTCCCAAGATTCCAGCTTCTTTCAATTCCCAAACAGCTCCTTTAAAAAATTCGGATAACGACCAAAAATCCAGATGGAGAAATAGATAGAAGCAAACTAAGCAAATATTCTTTTAAGAATAGCAATCAAATCAAAAATACCAGACAGAGAACCTGACAGCACAATCTTGCTTCAAAGGGCCTCCATAAAATCTTGTAAAAAAACTAATCGTGTGGGTGTTTGAGTGTTTAAGTTTGACCCTCAACTTCAAGCCTGCTTAAGTTAAAAATAAGTAGATTATGGGTGCAATAAGCTGTAATAATGTAGCCAGAATGAGAGAAACTAGAAGAAAAAAAAAAAGTAGAATTTTGATTCGTATGGACACTATTGAACAAGAATCTGCAAAAGCAGGATGAGGAGAATATGGTGGTAGAAATATCTGTTCTAGCACAGCTCCATTATCTATATCCCAATTCATCCACTCCAAATCAATCCAAGAAAATGCAAAATAATATGTATGTATATCAAAATATTTTAATACAATAATTATCACAAGGATAAAATATAAACAATAATTTATTTTAAGGGTAGAAAAGGTATATTTCCACTGAAAGCACTGCTTTTGCCAACTTTCTTTTGTGTTCACATTCCTATCTATTCATTATTCAACCGAACAACTCATACATACACGCCAACTCGTTAACCCTATAATTCTTTGTAGGTATCTGCTTTGAATTGACAAATTTACCCTTGAATGCAGATAAAATATCAAATGTGACATCAGATTTTACTTCTCATCAAATCTCGTGGGATGAAAAATATATGTCGACGGGATAAATTATAAATGGGATGGTAAAAAGAGAAAGTGAAGAAAGTAAAAGTGGGTTGGAAATCAAGCCCTAATGATGGGTAGAAACATATTATCTAGGTGTTATTATGTTTTGCATCCTCAAGTATGGAAGCAGTTTGTACTAATTACAATTATTTCATTTCAAATCTTTACAATATGTTTCTAATTTATTCTTAATTTTTCTAAACCATAGTAAAATTCGTCTTTCGTCCATTTTGAACGTTACATCCACTTAAAATAACAAAGTTGTCCTCATCTTTAAATAAATAAATAAGAATGAAACTAAGAGTGTGTTTGGGAGGGAATTAAAATCTTGATTAAAATCCCTACAAAACACACTCTAAGCCTTTGTTTGGCATTCATTAAATTAAAATCTACTTTTCTTTATCTTCTTACCAACCACACATTATTCAATAAAATAATATTACACATAAACTTAAAAAAAAATAAAAAAAAATAAAAAAAAAAAACCTCTTTTTTTTTTAACCACACATTTTCCAAAAACATGCCATAAACCTAATTAAAATGTGAAATAATGAAGCCCAAACATGGGCTAAATTAAAAAAAAACTAAATCAAGAGTCACAATTTTTTCTAAAAAATACAATCAGATAATCTCCTTCACCAAAACTCCCTCGCCTTTGATGTGCTTGAAGGCGCACATTAACCACCATGAATGCATTAGAGATCGCGGTCCCATCCCTGAAGGTGTGTTTAGCGCCTTGAGGACGATTGATTAGTAACAAGTTAAGATTTTTACGTGATATAGAAGAAAGTCAACTTCTAAATTCGGCCACATATGTTCTAAATTTATTGTTTTGTAAATTTGCTTCTCTAGTAAGACCATGTTCGACTTTGATTGTTATGAACTAACTTCGAGATTAATTTCTAAACAAGTTGATTCTCTGTTCTTGAATTTGTTTCATGGTAGTATTTTATTATTATAATTTAATGTTCAAGGATTTATTTTTACCACATGTGATCAGACAATACGTCTATCTCGAACCTTAGATTAATGGTTAGCATTCCTTGCATTACTTCCTTGAATAGCTTGATGTCAAAACCCGATAAAGGTGAATCCCATCTCCCTTCAAGTACCCTTTCATGCCCTTTTATTTTCAAAAGACTAATTGTTGTTGTTCATTCGATTAATCATATCTTTTCACAGTCCAGATAAGATCCGACTTCTTGCTCAGTTCTTTTTATGCTTCAAAAAAGTATATTTTGAAGTGTAAAAAGTGATTTAAATTTATTTATTTCACTTTCATGCTTTCTCATATTAAAGTGTTAATTGTTATGTGTACATGCGAATTTATGTAATGATCGTATAAATTATTCTAATGATTGTTTTAGTTTTGAGATTCTAGAAAAATAATTGTGAAATTGAAATAAAAATTCGGGTTTTAGATAGAATTGAAAATTTGACCAACTAAATTTTAATTGAAACAGAATCAAATTAGCTACTTTGATCAAACTTGTGTAGTTTTTGATAACTAGTCAAGTGTTTCGAAAAAAATGAAAATTGCATGAATACATGTTTCAAACAAAATGTACAATTTCAGAAGCGATGTTCAGTATAGACTCGTAAATGTATTTATTCACTTATTAACAAAAAAATAGTTCTCTAAAAAAGTTATAATTCTTTTTAAAAAAACTATTTAAACGTGATTAACAACAGTAGTGGCATTACTGTAATTAAAAGACTATATAAAGTGCATAATTGTAATTTAATGTCATAAAGTGATTAGGCCCACTTCTATGTTTTATCTCCTTGGTTGTGTACTGGGCCGTGAAAGTGACGGCCCAGCGTCAGCGGACCGGTTACTTTGAGGCGAGCCAATGAGATTGTGTAACGTGTAATGACATAATTGGGTTTTGTTAGAGAGAAATCATGGAGCATCTCAATGCCACGTGGCCCAATGGGGCCGTTTTGATAGGTTTAAAAGGGTTTCTAGTGCTTCATGGTCTAACAATTGAACAATGCCTACAATGATTTTGACAATATGCGACATGACATGTAATTATTGGACATTTTAAAAAATAATTTTTTTTTTTATCACAACCAACACAGTCGACAATGTTGTACAAAAAGATTGTACAAATAGATTAATTCCTATCAACTATAATGATTTATGCAAGTCGAGGATAAAATGTTAAAACAGTAAAAGAAAAATAGTTTTCATCTCTAGTAAATAAATACTTTTACATTTATATAGAGATGGCTCGAGCTAATTGGGACCTTAGCTTAGTGTTACATAAATTCTTTTCATCCATAAGTTCGAGTGTAGTGATGCATTTATCTGGAAAGAAAAAAAAAACACTTGTATTTTGAAAGACGCGATTATTGTCAATACTAGTATTATTGGACAAGTGCTATAAATAATTTCATTGACCTAAAGTTGTCACTTGAAATTTATCCATACGCGTTGTCTTTACTGTAATCTTGACACGTCACTTGTTGTGG
The DNA here is from genome assembly GCA_903798355.1 of Fraxinus baroniana. Lineage (NCBI taxonomy): Eukaryota > Viridiplantae > Streptophyta > Magnoliopsida > Lamiales > Oleaceae > Fraxinus > Fraxinus baroniana. The sequence continues at coordinate 13,849 of CAIGRO010268219.1, forward strand.
GTTATTGGATCCGACTAATTTCTCGTGACTTCTCAAATATTTCGTAAAGATTCTCCTTCAAATCTTTGGAGCAAACGCCTAGACGTACACATAGTATTTTCTCTCCGCAATCGATCATTCCCTTTCTTATCGATCCTTTCCCTCCTCCTTTCATGTTTTGGTTAGATTTTTTATGGTTTTCTAAATAAATCGTTGTAATGACTAGAAGAATTAGGGCGTTAAATTTGAGTTTAGATGATTGTGAGAGGTTTTATAACCTCTAATTTTAGTTTGTATCGGCAATAACTTCTTTATATTATGTATCGATTTTGTGTGATCGTAGGCTAGAAACATTTATTTGGGACCTTAAATGTATGAACATGAATTCCATTTTAAAAAAATGTAATAAATATACAAGAGAATGAGTCGCTTCTTCGCATTTTATTAATTTACCACGAGTAAATGAATAGAATCTTTCCATAATAATGAATTTATATTCGGAGTTCATTTTCCATAATAATGAATTTATATTCTATATATTTGACTACAGTTTTTGTGACGAAATTACTCGTTAATTAAAACAGAAAGGTCCAAAGAAATAGAATAAATAACTTGAAAGACCATTTCTAATCGACAAAACAAATAACGAGTCTATATAAGCTGCCAAGCAGTAATTTTAAAGAGTAGATGTCCCCTCAAAGACGTACCAAAAAATTATTATTAAAATAATAAAATAAACACAATAGCAATTTTCAAAGTTCAAACCTTAATGCCTCAAATTAATTAAATGAATCATCTCCCAATACACCAACTAGAAAGGAATTCAAAGAGTTCACACACACACACACACACACGAACGTACACACTAAAGATGTGTTTGAACCACATTATTTTGAAAAAATGTGTTCTGAAATAGTAGATTGATAGAGAATGTGTGGCTGAAAAAGAAAGAAAAATTATTGATGTGATAGAAAATATTATTTTATTGAAGAATGTGTGGTTGAAAATGAGAATTAAAATTTTAATGTGTACCAAACAGGGACAAAATGTTTTAAAACGAAGTTAAATTAATAATTTATTAAAGTCCTCGATTAATTTGGTTAAAAAATAGATTTTGATAAAATATGTGATTAAAATGTAAATAAAAGTTATGAATTTCATAAAATGTATGATTGAATTTAAAAATAAAAAATAAAAATTGGAGCTACATCTTTTAATTCCGTCTACTTTAACGCTTAGTATTTTAATTAGTTCGTGCCGGTAATATTCTTAAAAAATGGTGACAAACATGTGACATCAAGATGAAGAAATGTACACAATATTTTATCTTTTTGTATTTTTATGCTCAAATATGCGCCCGTTTGGCACCTATTATTCCATATTATAATTTATAATGAGAGAAATAATGATTTTTCAGAAAAATGTGTGATTAAAAAAAAAAAGAAAATTTTTGAATTTACGTGTAATATTATTTTGTTGGAAAATTTATGATTAATAAGAAGAGAGAGAAAAATGAACTATAATTTAATAGGGAATAATGAGGACTACGTTTGCTGCCAGGATTTCATCATCAAAGATTGCATGTCATTGTTGACCGTAGGATGAAACCAGAGGAGGGTTAAATGGTAAATGCATAAAACCAATTTTAAATGGAAGAAAGAAATAATGAGAATTAAAAAGTTGTTCACCACTTTGATTAAAGTAATGTATGTTAGTTATGAGAACTTTTTAATGGGGTGGGGTATTATACAAATGTGATAACTATTCATCCACGTGATTGCTAGTTGAAGCTTGCCGGCTTCGTTAATAAATTAGTAGGGTTTGGTGCTCCACACGTTTTACACTTGAATTTATTCGGTACACATCGTCTTATAATTGATCCTAATAATGTGAGTATATGTTCAATTTGAACCAAATTGGTCCTATCTCTAGGTCAAGGGGCCCAGTCCGATGTAAAGTATTGTTGGTCTACGGTTAGATTCAGCCTTATAAAACCTATCTACGATAGATCAATTATACTAATTTTGTTCTACCTTTTAAAGGTGTGACGATCGATTTGCAAGAATCATCATAACACCACAAATTGACTATGTCTATGAGAGTTATTCTCATTGTACAGGGAAATAATTATCAAGACAGTTATAAATGCTATGTTGACAGCACTTGTATGATTTTCTTTTTCAATGTCCATTCAAAAAAATGTCAAGTGTGGCCCTATACAAACCCTGTATATCTTTCCCCGTGCACATAGTAAAACTCTTCATACAAAAGGTATGTAATACAATGAATATTGTAATGAATGACATTTGAACCGATCAATCATAAATTATTATTTTTTCCAATCAAACTCAAAGGGAAATGGTAAATGGGGTCAGCACTTTCATCCAATTTTGAATGATTGAAAGAGTCATCTAATCAAATACATCACACTTTTTTTATATAAAAAAAATTAAGTTTGCAACTATGAATCAGCCAGGCTAGTCACAATATGCATGCCGGCAAAAGTTTTTTTTATTTTTATTTTTTTTCATCATTGCCTTTTGGCTTGGTGTAATTTTATAAAGAATTCATGATTTCAATTGTTATAATTTTAGGGTTTCTCGAGTGAAAACTCCATTTTTGCTTTTTCTTGCCTTAATTCTATTTTTTAATAAATACACATTGTCGAAAATTAAGATGGATTTTCGATTTACCGGCTGATGTGCAAGTTGTGAAAAAATCGTTATAATAATCCATGTTTTAATTGACTCAATTTTTGATTTTTACCCTTTGTCCTCAAGTCTAATGAAATTTGAGAATAAGAATTTTAATGTATACGTATTTTAAAAAACATGAAAATTAAATTATACATTCTACTATTTATTTATTATTAACACATTCCGTGAAATCCATCACCATTCCTCTTTAAAAATGAATTATATATTTTCCAAATAGAGGCAAAGATGAAAATGCGGAGAATTAGTTAATTTTAACTAACAAGTCATCAAATATTGAAACGAGATAGTTTAACAATCTATTATCAAGTTTTGTTATGTTATTTGTTGTTGCAAAAGTATAATTAATGCTATAAAGTTAATGTCAATTGAAGCTTAATGATGTAGAACAATTCTATTATAACAAAATAAAAAATAAAAAAAGGTTGAACGTAGAGGAGGTAAATCGCAGGATGCATCTCAGCAGGCCAAGGTACAAGAGCTATCATACTGGTGTCAACAAAGAGTCCAATTACAAACCTTGTTAGAGACAAAAATCGAACCTTCACACTGCGTGTGTCAACTCAACTGATATTACCTCACTCATTTCCTTTGCAACATTAAACTATGCCCCGGGGGGCTAGAACAATTCTAAATATTAGGGTTGTAAGCAAAAAGCGTCAAACTGGAAAATCGAACCGAAACTAAATTTTAGAAATCGTCGGTTTGGTGCCACGTGGACCCGTCAACGAAATGGTTTTGAACCAAACCAAAAATCGGTTTGGTTTGGGTTTGCGAATTTTAATTGCGATGTAAAACCAAACCAAACCGGCGAGAAAATATTTAAAAATAAAAAAATGATTTTTTTTTTTTAAATTCATCCAAATATGTAAAATTCAATAGTTTTGTCATTTGTATATTTTTATCAATTTATAATTTT